>JASAMW010002553.1:0-67021 GCA_030247985.1 Epsilonema sp. ZAB3_2 | reverse complement strand
GTAAGAGCTTTTTCTGTTCAGAGAGTATTGTCTTCTTTATACGGCTTAAGACATAAGCTCAGGTGCAAAAGTGTAGATGTTATGACCAATGGGACCCTGCGTCAACAAAGAGCTTTTGTGATATTTATTCATGATATGCTGCTAGAAGCGAGCTAAAATTTAAGCTATTTTTTAGTGATATTAGTAATTATGCTGAAAGTAATTATGCCCCTATGGGCTTTACTGTCTTAGGCTGTCAGTCTTTAAACTTTTTGTTCACAGCTAGCAGTTCTGGGATTTAAAACTCATTGTCGGAATGCGTATCGAGTTGTTTTGAACAGTTGCATTGTAGCAACGTATTTTTTATCCTCTAGTCATTATTCATTTCTGTACAGAAAACCGCACATTCAACATAATTTCTGTCATGGAATATGGCAACAACTCCACTTCCAACATGGAACAGCTGCAACTTGCAGAAGACTACAACCTTCAAGTCCCTCAATGGGTCCTACACTTTGAGGTCAGTCTGCGCTACTGTCTGCTTGGTGTGGTGATTTGTGGTTGCCTACTGAATGCCGTGGTTGTGGTGAAGCTGTTTCAAATTCTGAGGGCGCACATCACACTCACACCAGCCTGGGCACTGTTCTCCATGACAGTAGCGGATGTAGCTTGCCTCATCTGCTTGGGCAGCTACACACTGGTGGCACAGAACCTCTTCCCTTCAGCTAATGTTGCTCCATGGGTGAAACATGGGTTCTGCATGCTGTCACTCTATCTCGTGCACACTGCTGCTGCATTCACTGTATGGTGCTGGGTGATGCTCTCAACACTGCGCTACATTGCCATCTTTCATCCGGTGATCTATGTGAGTCACTCGTCACTGCGAAGACCTTCGAAGATTCTTGGTATCACTGCAGTTGTTTGTGCAACCCTCCAGCTCTGGATCCCAATTGCAATGCGGTATTCGCCTCAGCATGGAGACTGCTTTCATTGGGATGTGATACCAGATGTGATGATGAGCCTTGCTCATTCTTTTGAACTCTGCTGGTCCTATGCTCTGCCAGTTGTCATTCTTACCCTAATGGACATGACTGTACTCTGCAAATCAGACAGACGCTCGCAGCAGTCAGTATTCCAGAGCTGTAACCACCAAGCTGCTGAGCTTAGCAATGGCTGTGTGAATGAAGCAACTGCAATGACGGCTGTTGGTGCAAATCCACTATCCAGGAGGTCACAGAAGAAGTTCGTCCAACTCAGACGTTATCTGATTCTAACTAGTGTGGACTTGGCTCTAAATCTGCCTCTCATGCTCTACCGGGCTCTTATCATATGGGGTTTGTGGGAACCTGGAGAAAACTGGGCATTGCTGGTGGTTGTGCCTGGCATCGCATACTTTCTCTACTACAGCCAGTTCTGTGTCAATGTACTCTATTTGTGGGTGCTAATCACACAATCCCCCAGTCAGCCCACAAGTACCTCTGGTGTCCATGCAGCTTTGAAGGATTTCCCATCAAAGAAGCTATCGACTGCTAGTCAAAATCTCAACCTGATAAAAGCGAATAGCGATGAGCATGAAGTACTTATGGTGGAAAGGCCATCGTCTAATGTGACATCTTTGCAAATGTTATGAAGTGATACTAATAGGTGGCATGTTGCATTCCGGCAGTGTTTTATCAGCATCAATCCATATATTTTCATTCTTATTTATGGCTGTTATCAACTGTGGCAGAATTGATAAAGAAGCTAAAATAAATAATTCCAAAATGGGTGATAATTATGGCTCTTTTATGCATACAGAGGCAAAGTATAGTAGGTGCAACACAATGCTGAATGAAACGAGAAATCGATAGCCCTTCTCCATACAACAGAAAGACCAGTAAAAGAAAGGAATATTATCTTTTCTTGCGCAAGGGTCCTTCATTGGCATGGAACCAGTGCAAACTAGCTTTACGTTTACTGGTCCTGAGGTTGCATTGTAGCCAATGACTAAAATACTTCCGTGAAAAGTTGAGCAGACTAACATATTTTGCTATTTTCGGCAACTACGTATGTACGTAGAACTACGAAAACAATATGTCCGGTCAATTTGCTGTACTCTTTTATGCTATCTTGCAAAATCTCAATTTTACTTGCGGATGCATTCAGCGAATTGCTTTTAGGGCACATTGTATTATTGACCATGAATTATGAATATTCAGCTGAGCAGTTCCATATTTTGGCCATGACATTTTCACTTTATCACGCTATCACGTTATCATCTAATGTTCTTTAGCTCACGAGTTCGAGTAGCCCAGATCCCGTAACTGCGTCTTCTGTAATACTTGGATTGTTTTTTTAGCCTTGCAAGGTGCGCCTTATATGGATCCTTCAACGCGAAAACAGAAAGCACCAAAACCCCCGGTTCCTCTTCCGCATTCACATAGCCGAGACAGATCTGGTCGTGCTGTAAATCCAAGGAGTTCCGAAACTGCAATTTGATGCTGCTTGAGTAGTAATAATTATGCGCACAGGTCACATGAAAATTAATAGGGGCAGATGTGGCTAAGATTTGCCCCTAGTGAAGGCGAGGATCGATTTTTAAGATTTCCTTGCGTGAACCTATGCAGTTTTCCATGCTGAATCGATTCTAACCACCTGTCTCGACGCGATCTTGCCTCCACCCCGGGAAAACCCACATGCACAGTGTGGTTCGCAACGATTTATCGCATTTTATTGCGAAACGCCCTTTACAAGTGGGTTTTCTCTGCGAGGAGGCAAAATCGCGTCGAAACAGGTGGGTAGGAACGATTCAGCATGTAAAACGGCATAGGTTCACCGAAGGAAATTTGAAAAATCGATCCTCGCCTTCACTATGGGCAAATCTTTGCCACATCTGTCCTTTAAAGGTCGGCAACACAACGCTTAGTGGAGGTGCACGTACATACATAGTTTGTACGGCTTTACATAGGGTCGCGTGGGGAAAATCCGTCCACCCACGGCAATGTTGCGGATTTGCCCCATGAAGGACGGTATTGCCCCACGTTACCCTATGTCGTGTTATCTGTACAGTGAAGGAAAAAGAAATATGGTGAGATGTGAAAGTTTGTGTGGCATTTTTGGCGCGTTCATCTGTGATGCTTTTAGGGCAGAGATAATGGTGGCGAAATTAGTATAGTCTGGCCAATAGCAGTTGGCCCCTGGACTCAAGGCGAGTTGCGTAGTTTGCATGTACTTCTGCTAAATAGGAGTACAGGAAGCGTGGACAGAAATCCGCATTTGTAAATCTATTTTACGCAATGCGCTTTGAGTTCAGGTGCCAACTGCTATTGGCCAGGCTATAGTGGGGATATTTTTTATAGTATTACTATCGGTTGTTGTCCATGGTTCGATATTTATTTGTTTGTTAGCTATTAAGAAAGGTTTTCTGTAGCGGTTGCATAGTACGTGGAAGGGGGGTACTTTTTGAAAATCGAGATAATATGCCTATCGGATTCCCCATCAAAAACTGCATATGTAGATGAAGTTTTAGGAAAAAATTTGTTCAGGCATCATCGAGATATTCATGGGTAAAGGTGAGCAGGTCGCATTTTTGCCGTTTTTCAACGTTTTTAGCCATATTTCAGCAACCGCAGGGCTTAGAGGGCTACAATTTGGCGTGCGAAAAGATCCCATAGGGACCCAAGTCTGGACCAATTTTGAGCCCAATCGGCCACCTGTTTGGCGAGATATAGCGTCACAAAGTGCATTTCTGTATATTTCGCACTTGTTGCAAATTTAGTTTTTTGAATACCACGGCGCGAATACATGCCCTGCACGGGGTAAAATTTTGACAGCAAGTAGAGAAGGGTTAGGCCTAAAAACTTTAGTACTACCGCAAAAAATCTCTATAATTGGAATTGGGACTACAGTCCTCTCGAATAGTGAAAAATACAGCAAAAATGTTCCCGCCTTTTTTATTTTTCAAGATAAATGAGCAATGCCACTGAAACATTTTCCTCGTAAGTAGCCTATCTTATGTAGAATTTTATGTAGATTTCAAAAATAAAATTGTTTTTCCCGAAAAATTTAACCCCTAGCATATAATTTTGCAAAAGTAGTATATTTTTTGTTATTTTAGGTTAAGGGTTAAATTTTTTGGGAAAAACAATTTTATTTTTGAAATCTACATCAAATTCTACATAAGATAGGCTACTTACGAGGAAAAAGTTTCAGTGGTATTGCTCATTTATCTTGAAAAATAAAAAAGGCGGGAAAATTTTTGCTGCATTTTTCACCATTCGAGAGGACTGTAGTCCCAATTCCAATTATAGAGATTTTTTGCGGTAGTACTAAAGTTTTTAGGCCTAACCCTTTTCTACATGCTGTCAAAATTTTACCCCGTGCAGGGCATGTATTCGCGCCGTGGTATTCAAAAAACTAAATTTGCAACAGGTGCAAAATATACAGAAATGCACTTTGTGACGCTATATCTCGCCACACAGGTGGCCGATTGGGCTCAAAATTAGTCCAGACTTGGGTCCCTAGGGGATGTATGTGTTTACCAAATTGTAGCCCTCTAAGCCCTTCGGTTGCTGAAATATGGCTAAAAACGTTGAAAAAAGGCAAAAATGCGACCTGCCCACCTTTACCCATGAATATCTCGATGATGCCTGAACAAATTTTTTCCTAAAACTTCATCAACATATGCAGTTTTTGATGGGGAATCCGATAGGCATATTATCTCGATTCACAAAAAGTACCCCCCTTCCGCCTATACTACAGGCTACTCTCAATCCTTACAGAAAACGTCTCTTAAAGGGTACTGGTGAGAGTAAACCTGGCCATGGGGTAAATCCGGCCACCTAGTACTGTAACCCGTTCGTTCTACCTGCGTGCGTAGCCGGGTTTACCCCATGATACCCTTGTATAGAATTTGGCTTCAACAACTTTCGAAGTCTCACTTGAAGTGTGTGTATAGGTACTTTACTGAAATGAAACGTACAATACATGCAGGCGATATTACAATACAATAATTGTCGTACATGTGCAGGCAGTGCAGTGCTTCATCTGTATTTGGTTTATGGTTCTGCAGTTCTGTTTTGTGATAAGAATTAGAGTTCTGCAGTTGTCTACTCGATCATTGATTTTGTATCCATCGGCTGCAAATATTGTAAAAATGTAAGTGTATTCTTCTGAGTATTGACAATGAGCTGAGGATCGCGAAAGGGTTCGGGATTTGGACCACTTGTTAAAGTCAGATCCTCTGCAGAGATCCGGATTGCTGAGCCAGTCCCGGTTGTTCCCTTCGGACACAGATTCGAGGACGCCAGATTTTGCTTCCTCGCCGGTTCCGATCGTGACCGTCGTTGGATCTCCGTTCAGTTCGAAGGTCACCAAACAGTCCGTGTTCGAGCTGCACGCAGCCACTGCAGTGCAGGCGAACTTCTCGTCAGACTCGCAGTGCCGAAGCCTGAGCTACCGGTAGCGGCGAGGTTGATGCCCACGATACCGTCGTTGCAAGTGTAAAGTCGAAACCAAGCACTAGTGGGCGTGGGCTACACACGTGGTGAGTAAACTCACGGGGAATTCGACGGTGAGTTTGAACTTCGAGTTTTATTTTTCGTGTAGAGCATTCTCACTTGCTCCCAAGCGCAAAATTTTTCTCACGTGTTCACACGACGGTGAGTTTCAAACTCACGGTGAATTCACTGGCCTCCCTATGCTTCACCGCATACTTATGGGGAATTCCCCGTGAGTTTACTCACCACGTGTGTAGCCCACTGTGCTTGGTTTCGACTTTACACTTGCAACGACGGTATCGTGGGCATAAACCTCGCCGCCACCGGTACATAGCTCAGGCTTCGGCACTGCGACTCTGACGAGAAGTTCGCCTGCAGTGGCTGCGTGCAGCTCGAACACGAACTCGAAGGAGTGAGCGTAAAGAAGAATTGAACCATATGAGACGTCGACGCTCCCGCAAGCGCCGATCCAAACCCACTATAAGTACCGCGGGGTCGCCATCGACTAACCCATTCGCGACAACGCAACTGGTCCATTCATCTGAAATAGACTTTTTTATGTCCTCCGCTCTGCGTATCTCTGTAATATGTATGAAACAACTCTTCTTTATGTCACATCAGACAGAACGAGGAATTGATAACCCGGTTTCAAATGTTATCAATTACTGCCCAGAAGGAGACCCCAGGCGTGTTTCTGTGAAGCTACATACACCTACTGGGTGCATGTGCATGCAAACAAGCGTTTGGCATGACGGAATACAAATTTTTGAAACGCATTCCAGGAATTGCCATTGGTTGGCTACCGAAAGCAATGGAATAGTAATGGTAAAATAATTTAAATTTACAAGATTATTTTACTTTTCCAAGAAAATGCACGTTTGCGTTTGTGCAACTTGGTCCTTCCGGTGATCCTTTGATGATTTATAGGTGACACACCGTTGGTCGATAAGTCACTTTCTCTCTCTCCATATATACTGTATTTTATTTCATATTTTTAACCAAACCAACACTTATTTTTTCGCCATGGGCTCAATGATGAAGATCATTCAAGGCCAAGCCTTGCTGCTTGTCTTGCTGATCAGTTTTGTATCTGCTGCGACGAAGCCGAATTTTCTGCGCTTCAGAAAATCCGAAGGTGCAGTACGTAATGTACGTACACTGTTCTTACGTCCCAGTATACTGTATTATTAGGCGTTAGGGCACTTATTACCTGCCCTAGCCCCCTACCATACTACGACCATTCTCATGGTATCTAGACAATTTGTTCTTACTTCTTACGATATTTTTCCAGCCAAAATCGAAGCGGAAGGCGATTCTGGAGCGGGGGAAGAGGCAGCTAGCCAACAACAAGCGGCGATCTACCAATGCGCTCACAAATCAGGTGTTGTGGGTAGAGGGTGTAGTGTTCGTACGTTACGTACATACATACTATGCATGCACAGAGATCGCCAAAGGAGCTGGCTGAGTGGTGGGACAAACGAAGAAACCCATGACGAAGGCCAGGATAAATTGTCATACTGTAGGTCGTGCTACCGTTTTACCTGTGCATATCCCCCCCCCCCCCCTATGCATAGCCCCATTATATAGGACCTCTCAATAGTGCGCTACACACGGAGCGAGTAAACTCACGGGGAATTCCCCGAACGTATGCGATGAAGCATAGGGAGGCAAGTGAATTCACCGTGAGTTTGAAACTCACCGTCGTGTGAACACGTGAGAAAAATTTTGCGCTTGGGAGCAAGTGAGAATGCTCTACACAAAAAATAAAACTCGAAGTTCAAACTCACCGTCGAATTCACCGTGAGTTTACTCACCACGTGTGTAGCCCACTAATGTTTGCATAGTCCCACAGGTAAATGCGGTACTCGACCTGTATGTACGGTACTTACGTACTGTATGTACTGCATCTGTCTGTTTACCTGTCTGTACGTGTACGCATAGTGCCACGGTTTAGACGATTCCAGTTCGCTTCCCTCCAAGCGAGCCACCAAACCCAACTTCTTACGGTTCCGCAAATGGGGTATAAGGTACCAAGCAGCAAGCAGCACGTCATATCTAATGTTTGTTGTGTACGAATTGCAGGCATGATGAAATTATTCCTGTGTACGAAACGATACATGAAAACAAAGCATGTCGACGAAAGCACACTGGTAGGGCTACACACGCGGTGAGTAAACTCACGATGAATTCACGGTGAATTTTGAACTTCGAGTTTCATTTTTTGTGTAGAGCATTCTCACTTGCTCCCAAGCGCAAAATTTTTCTCATGTGTGCACAGCACACGACGGTGAGTTTCAAACTCACGGTGAATTCACCGGACTCCCTATGCTTCAACTTACGGGGAATTCCCCGTGAGTTTAATCACCTCGTGTGTAGCGCACTACTGACAGTAGCCGTCAGGTCAGAGTTGCTCAATGCACATGCAGCCAGCCGTCTTTCTTGCAGGCGAAGAAACGTCCACTTCGGTGTTGGACAAGCGCTCTTTGCTCAAATATCTGCAGCTTCACAAGGCGGGTAAAGAAGGAGAAGGTTGGGTAAGGTACCGTAGAACACACGAACATTACACACGAGCTCGACGACGTACTGTAAACTAGAATATTTTCAGATGGTCCTATTTCGACAGACACGGTTTTCAAGTTTTTCGAACAAAAATAATTTAGACAAAGCAATGGATGGCGTACTGGGGCATTTTACTAGTATCCTAGCGTTTTATAGGAAATCCTAGTGTCCGAAAATTTTCCCCACGATTCAAAAATTTTCGCGTTTACAGTATATTTTCTAGCAACTACATGATATTTGATGCCATAGGTACTGAAACTGATATACCAAATTTCTCAAAGTAGGGTACTGTGGGCGTGGGGTAAAACCGGCCACCTTATGCTCCTTTGAACTTTGTTTCAGCAAATAATGAACAAATAATCGCTCATTTGAAAGAGGAGAGTTCAAGGAATCGATTGATATAGTATTTGTCTCAATCCCATTGGATGCTGAGATAGCGCAGTTCCAAAACTGAGGTGACCGTCGGATTTTTCCATGTCCGGGTTTACCCTATGGTACCCTACAAACTCTAGAAGAATTTTGTTTTCTCAGTGCGTTTCTTTCTTTTTTCTGTAGACGATGAGCACGAGCCCTCCTTAGAAGAAGCTTCGACGCGGCATGACAAGCGAGCCACCAAGCCAAACTTTCTTCGGTTCCGAAAATCGCCCACAGGTTTCCTAATTTTTTATTATTGATACATAACATAATAATATTATTGATACATTATTGATTCAACTGTAAAGTTTGGTGTATTACCCGATCCGGTATGCTTACAAACAAAGTCGACCGATTTGCTCGGGGTATGCTCGATATCGATCGGGGTAAATAAATACCATTACTTGCTTGTTTCAGCGTACAAACAGCTTTTTGAAGCATTTGGTGCAAGGTTAATATCGGGTTATACAAAATACCAGAAATACTACAATTCAAAGTCAACCAGTTGCTCGGGTTATACAGGGTGTCCGTTTTGGATATGAAATGTCGTTTGGGGTTATTACTTGGGAACCACCAGAGTTAAGATGCTAAAAATTTTCTTGCAGATACCCAAGAATATGCCTAACCTTGTGTGAAAATTTCGTCTCAAAACTCCAATCTGAACATAATATATCGGTACCTCAAGTTTCGACCACGAAAATCCGAAGTTTTTGAATCAGAAGTCTGGTGCTCACTGCTCAGACGAATTTTTGTGACATTCTCATCATAGCGCTAGTCAATACATGGGATCTGTTTGAAAGGGCAACAGGAAATGCCAGAGGAGACATTTTTCTTTCCTGACTTGCTGCATGCACATATCGGTTCACTGCAAAACTCAACTCAGACAAAACCAAACCAGCAGTAGCCTGGCAGTAGTCATCCAGTACTGCTCGGCGCTCGCCATATCTGACTCCCCAACTTTTCCTGGAGGAATTTCTCCCGAACAAGCTACCATGTTCTAGTAAGCTGAAGATTTTCCCAGAACTGTAAAATAATATTCGTGTGTATTCCCACATGCAACTGCATGACATTATGTTGAAGATGTCACAAAGATTCGTCTGAACACCAGACTTCTGATCCAAAAACTTCTGATTTTCGTGGTCAAAACTTGAAGTACCAATATCTTATGTTCAGATTAGAATTTTGGGACGAAATTTTTACACACGTTTAGGCATATTGTTGGGTATCTGTAAAAAAATCTTCTCTTGTGGTTCCCAAGTTATAACTGCAAACGACATTTCATATCCAAAACGGACACCCTGTATATTCGATATGTCGGGTTATACGCCAAACTACCGACGTCTGCGGTACAACAACCCCGCAGTGTGGCAGAGCTACCCTCGAGAGATGGATTACTGTAAAGTTTAGTGTATTACCCGATCGGGTTGTACAAACAAAGTCGACCAATTTGCTCGGGGTATATTCGACATCGGGTTATGCGGGGGGTTGTTGGTTTGGGGGTTTTGTGGGTGGTGGGGGGGGTGTGTGATGGGTTGGTGTGGGGTTTGGTATGTGTGGTTGATTTGTTTTTTGGTTTTGTTTGTTGGGAGTATGAGAGAGGATTGTGAAGGATTGAATGATAGTTTTGATTTTGAGTGATATCTTTGTGGTTGATGTGTTGATGGCTTGGTGGGGATTGGTTTTATATTCGGGCATGAGTTTTTGGTTGTGTCTGGTGTTTCCCTTTATGTTCCTTCTTTCGTTGAAGCTGATGTCGGGATGAATTTTTTTGTAGCTTTTTTCTTTGGGTATGGCTGCCTGCGCGGGTGGGGGGGGGAATTTTTTTGGTGTTGTTTTTTCGTGTAGAAGATTCTCACTTGCTCCCACGCGCGAAATTTTTCTCACGTGTTCACACGACGGTGAGTTTCAAACTCACGGTGAATTCACCGGCCTCCCTATGCTTCATCGCATACTTATGGGGAATTCCCCGTGAGTTTACTCACCACGTGTGTAGCCCACTACTGACTGCTACTGCTATGGTCTCCTCTGTTCTGTAGTTCTTCTGTATAAATACGTACTGTAATGCAAGCAAAGGACTCCATACTAGGGAAGGACTGTGAATGTGCATATGTACAGTACGGCTTGCAGACCACTCACGACGATACCTGCACCGAGCACGACAACCACACCGGACCCTTCGAGAACGGAAAAGCATGCTTCACAGCCTTCTCTAATCACAAGAAGCGATGTAGTCGCTGCGTACACAAGGACCAGGGATGCAAAGTCTACCTGGCGTAAGGGAGCGTGTACAAATTACGTCAGGTGGTCGGGGCGGGGGGGGACCCCCCCCCCTCCCCCTGGCCCAGCCTCTGACGTCAGTCTGACGGGGGGGGGGGGGGGGTCGGCGCTCAGATCAATATTCTGACGCTGACGGGCATTACGTATGTACATACATACACTGTAGATTACAGTACATAACTATTACTGTACATACATACTACATTACTTAGTACACACACAACATGCTGCATATTATACCATACATTATGCATGCATGCATGTATTATGCATGCATTCATACATACGTATACGCAAGTACTATTACTACTGGTGTCACCACCACCTCTGACGCTGACGGGGGGGGGGGGGGGGGTACGGCCTTTGGGCCAATTCTGACGCTATTCTGACGGTCGGGGGGGAGGGGGGGGGTACCCATCCATTTCGGCTGAAAACCACCTGACGTAATTTGTACACGCTCCCTAAGTCATGCAAAGTATACTTTATCATGGTTTAGGTGTGAGGTCAGACGTGAGCGGGTGATGCCGTGTTCAGATTAGAGATGTACATACAGTACGTTCCGTACGTCCGACGTGAAAAAGTCCATGGCTTTCCATCCTTTACGTCGGACTCGGACGTACATTACATACCGGACATAAAGTACTGTACGTACGTCTCTAATCTGAAGGAAACGCCGCAGCTGTTACCCCCCCCCCCCCGTCACCATGACATCACTTTTTGGCAGTCGGAGGGCGACCCCTCCCCTATCGGTGACGTAATATGTAAATGATCGGCCCTAACTGCGTAGGTGTTCGGGACGCGGTCGCGAGCCGGAGGGGGAGAAGCTGGCGCAGTGGCACTCGGACAACAAGGCGCTGCTGCAGGACAAGCGCCAGAAGGTGAAGGTGGCTCGCGCCGCCATGTTCAAGTGCCTGGGTCTCCAGGAGGCCGACCACACGCACGGACACACACCCGGAGACGAGGACGGCGACCGAAAACTTCGACTCTTCTAATTATTATGTACGGACGTTGATTTTCAGACACCGAACGATTGATATATTAGGAATCGATTCGATGCACAAGCAATAATTGTCAAGCAATGCATGTATGTACAGTATGTACGGTACGTACCATCATAACGAACCACACATATTTTGTACTTTGAAGGCCTATGGACGTACATAGCATTTCAAATCCCGTGAACTAAAGTACGTAGTATAGGTAGCTAGCTAGCTAGTATGCCTGGCGGAAAGCTCGCTCCTGATTCAAACAGAAACAGCAAACAGGTTGTTTACACCTGGTCAGGGTGGTACAAACATAGATAGGTTCAAGTCGGGCATTGCGTGCGACATGCGATGTAGGGTGTTATTCAGTGCTCTCTCTACATACGTACCCTACTCTACAAATCGATTTTTCCCGCAATTTTCATCAGCACTTGCTACCGATGACGGTGCATAGAGACGAGAGCTGCGGGATGTAAGTAAACAGCGTGTACATACATACCTACGTATGAATACGGCGGCTACTGTGCTGTCGATGTGTCTCTCGCTCCCAGAAAATTACGTACGACACTCTGCCTTCCCTGTAACCGAAGGAATAGAAGAATACAACCGGCCCCCAACCCCAAGGTCTGGCTCACTCTTCTCAGCTCAGGTTTATTCACTACTCTCAGAACTCGATATTTATTCTAGAACGAAGAACTTACTTTCTCTGCTGAATACGCATGCGGTCGTGAGTGCACAATCGGTGCAGAACCACACACTGGTGTCAGTGTATCCGATCTTATTGCAAAGAGGGCCATGTGGAAAGTCCAGTTTTTGCCGTCGAAAAAATTACAGGGAAAATTGCCTGGCTTTACGATTGTAAAACCGCATGTTTTGAGTATTTTACTACGTATTTTGTACGTTGCTACTGGAAAATTCTTTGTTGAAGCATCTTTATTTTTATTCCTCCATAGGCAAATAAGATCCTATATGTATTTTGTTGTGAAGCAGACCGTGTTCCTAAAATTTAGTATTCTTGATTTTAGTGAATAAACTACACGGGGTGTGTGACCTTTGGGTACTTTTCAGGCTTCATTCTTCACTACCACTGCCTGTACCTGACACTTTTTTCAACGACCATGTTCTTTTGAGCACATTACATGGTGAAAAATTGCCCAGCCAAGGCGTAATCAAAGAGTTGCAAAAAGTTTGTTTCGAAGTTCATGAATGTATGCCGCGTCCCTTCTATTTCCGTATGTAGGCCTACCACCACCACCGTATATCCCAAAATCAACGCATCCCTTTTCTATTACCACCCTCCTTGCCTCACTCACGCCAACCACCACCAATTTTTTTGCGGATGGACGTAACATAGATTGCGCTGAGATTTTCTATTTGACGCGAAAAACTCTAGTGTCAGCTGATGTACCCTGGTGGTGAAAATAATTCTCAACGTCAACATTGTTTGTATGTGTACAGATTTTATTCAATTACATTTTGCGAAGTGCGAATCTGTGGCCAATGAAATATCGAAAAAGACGACGAAATTTTACGGGTCAAGTGTCAGCAAGGGATGGAAACAAGGAAGGAAGACGGCAGTGCTGAAATTACATTAACCAGAAAATGGCATTAGCACATTCCTGCACTGAAATGCGAAGAAGCAGTGCTGGTTCTTGGCTCCGATTTGGGTGCTGCTTCTGGCT
The DNA here is from genome assembly GCA_030247985.1 of Epsilonema sp. ZAB3_2. NCBI lineage: Eukaryota > Metazoa > Nematoda > Chromadorea > Desmodorida > Epsilonematidae > Epsilonema > Epsilonema sp. ZAB3_2. Next base: position 53,650 of record JASAMW010002553.1, on the reverse strand, counting down.
ATTCTTCACGTGGAGAAACGTCATCGCTCATGCTAGTAAAAGATGCCCGTACTGGGGCTCGTGCCTTGTGGAGTAGTGTACGTACGTAGTACGTAGGTTAGGTTCGTGTGTAACCCGGGATATGTCGCCTCGAATATTGCATACGTATCCGTAGATAACTCGACGACCACAGTAGACACGGTACAATTTAACCAGCCCCGATATGCCCTTGCCCGCTAGGCCCGCGGGCCGCCTGAAAGGTCGGTCGAATGAATAATTTTCTCCTGTTTCCGCCGGCGCTTCCTTTCGATTCCGGGCGACCCTCGGGACGGGACCCCGTGGGCTGAGCGGGCGACGCCTTATCGGAGCTGGTGGTTAACCCACTTTGATAACAGCGATAGTAGCCATCTCTTCAGGCCAAATGCACGAAACCGTGGCGGTATGCGGGGAGAATTTTCGATTCGGAAGCAACAACGGCGCCCCCGACCACGTGGACCTTTCTGCCGCCGGCCTTTGGTCTGTCGAGACCAATCAGTTGCAATCAGGCAGCAGCAGCGGAGTGTCAATTTTGCGCTCCGACGAGACTCGAACCCTGAGCTCGGTGGGCGAGACGGCGGAGGTGTGGCTGATGCGCAACAAGACCCTGCCCGACGCGCCGGCCGTCCGCTGCTCCCTCGTGCTGACCGCCTGCGCAAAATGCCTCATTCGTCTCTCCTGGCCTGCAGAAGTGCAGGATGCGGAGGAGGCAGTGCGGACGGCCGCCAACTGTCCGACCTCCTCGTTCACTAGCTACGTCGAGCACACTGTGTAAGTGGGGCGAAAGAAAATGTCGTTGGGGATATGTGCTGCGAGGAATCGAACCGATGATGGGATATTCTGGTTCACACCAGAGCACAAGAGCGTCATGACCATTGAGCTATTGTGCGGCTTGAAGCCTTCTTACAGTATCAGTTTAGTATATGCAAAGTTGTTATTTAGCGACGAACGCCCTATCAAATGAGCTATTGGGAGACCAGTATTTGAACCGGCTCATCAGCGGAAAATTTCGGAACTGCTACAGTACTCTGTGCGCACCGGTGTGCACCGAAAAAATAAGAAATGACCAGTACTAAGGTGCGCACCTGTGTGGAACAGTTCCGTACCATTGCGCACAGAGTACATGCGTATGTTGCAGTTGTGCCGACAATAGTCAGTATGGGTTAATGTTTAGCGATGAGTCGGCGCCGTGCATGCAGCTGCTAGTGGAAGAAGAAGAAGCTGGAACTCATCACCAAGCGCCGCCCTATCGTCAACTCAGCCTTTTCCACAACGTTAACAATCAACAGAAGCGCAACTTCACCTCTACCGCCTTCAAAGTCAAACTTCTGCTCCGGCTGTACTGGCCGACTCAGAAGCAAAAGAGTTTCCTCCAAGCGCTCTTCCCTATCAAGATAGACGTCCTTGGTATGATGAGACATGGGCGCCTGGTTATTGGTTGTTTTGCCTCTAGGGTAAAACTGGAAGCAATAGGTGTCGGGTATTGCAACGGCTTGGGATGGGATGATGTAAGTGGGCCTAAAAAGTAGTTTGCAGTTAGCTCAGAGTCATGATTCGGGAAGTGCAGGATGATTTTGTAGACCTCTGTATTGTGATGGACCTACACAGCGGTCAACGCCTCTGTACGAAGTATGGCGAAAGCGTGGACACCTTCTAAACAAGTGGACCTTTCTTTGATGTAGCCACTTACTAGAAGGTGTCCAGTCCACGCAAGCTCCGTACGTTGTAAATGAAGGTCCATCACAAAACAGATGTCTACAAAATCGTCCTGCACTTCCCGAATGACGACTGACTCGGAGTAGCTTTGCCTCAGCGTTGCACCTTAAACGCAATAGTATATGTACCTACTCTACATACAAAAACCATTTACAGATAACACGATAATTCGAGAGGGTCGACCAGTTTCATCCGTTAGCGGAAACGAGACCAGCAGGGGTTACATCGTGAGTCCGCGCTATCCTGCGGCTTATCCGGAAGGTGTCCTGGTCAACTACACGCTAATCAATGCGGAAAAAGACGGTCACGTCCGTTTGGTCTTTGATGATTTCCAGCTCAATTACATGTCGGTGTTAAAGGTACAGTGCGTACTGCAATGATTTCTGTATAACCTCATGGGGTTGTCAACAAATTAGTCGCCGATTTGGGGGTTCTGTATTATTGCCTATACAAATTGTTCGCAAGATGCTCTAAAAAAAGATTGGAGACTTATTATCCGTGTCTCTTTTCTCGTACAGATTATTGATAGTGACGGCAGCGAATTGCTCAATACGCAAGGCAAATACGGGACGTCGGAAGGCCGACCCAACGCCGTACTTTCCAGAGGACATCGACTCACCCTGCAATTCTCCGGCAACCACTACACGCATCTGGTGGGATTTCGAGCAGAATACGAATTCGTCGAAGACGACTATTGGCCAGATCGCCCAACGTCTAAATGTACGCAAGATACACAGCATGACACAAATTATACAGCCGCATTCAGGTACACATGTTCCCGAAGTTATTTATACCTATGAAACCGGGCGTCATTTTGTGACATCTGGTTTAGCTAAAATTATTCCGAAAATTAGAACGGTTTTTAACAGTTTAGCACTTTTTTCTGCACTTTTCAGCGTGTGACAAGCTGTACGAGACATCCGGTGGCTCCATCAGCATAGCCGGCAATAATCTGGACATTAACGCCTACGTGGACTGCGTGTGGATTCTGGGCAAATCTCGCTACGGCTCGCGCCTTTTCAACAAGCTCTACGTGAAGGTGGAAGATTTCAGCGTGCAGAGCAACTCGGACGGTATTCGACTGGAAATTCGCGACGGACGCACGTCGACGGACCGACTCAAGTTTCACGAAAGGGGGCCGAAATCTCCGGAGGAATTGGCCGGAATTCAGCCGCAGGAGGGATTCATCGCAGATCTCGAGTACGCACCGTAGTACATAAACAGTCAAGTGGAGTACAATACATGGAATGAAAATACAAAATAGAAAACAATGAAAATGAAAATACAAAACAGCGGACACCAAAAACTTACTCTACTGTAATGATTCGTGCATAACCCCATGGGGTTGTAAAAAAATAAGTGTCCCATTTGGGGGGTTACGAGGGGGTTATACACGATGGGGGTTATGCACGAGTCATTACAGTAAGCTGGGTCGGGTATTGCTCTGGATAGGGGTGGACAGTCTAACACGGCAAGTATTAAAACAGCTTCTTTTGTCACGAGCTCAGATAGCAGGAAAAGCCAGCTGTCTCTAAATGTTCTACTGTCTTGTTTCGAGCCACGTACCGTAGCCTATTTCAAATGCCAAGATACCATCAAACTCCGAGAAGAGTCGTACACCCCGAGCCGGTGTGGACAGCTTGACGAAAAACGCCCCATGATACCCTACGTATGTACAATCTGCAAAGCGTATACTGTATGTAGGTATGAAATGACCATATTGTAAAGTTTGGTGTATTACCCGATCGGGTTATACAAACAAAGTCGACCAATTTGCTCGGGGTATATTCGATATCGGGTAATGCAAAATATCGGGGTATACACCATACTTGCTTATTTTAGCGTAAAATAGCTTTTTGAAGCTATTGGCACTAGGTGAATATCGGGTTATACAAAATACTAAACTTCAAAGTCGACCAATTTGCTCGGGTTATATTCGATATCGGGTTATACACCAAACTTTACAGTACCACTTCACACGTTCATACGCACGCAATTTTATGACTGCAGGGACAACGAGAACCATCCGCGCGGTTTCTACGTGCGCCTGCGGGGGTACCTGGGTTCCTACGCGGGTCTGAGCGTGAGCTTCGCGCAGTACTACCGCTGGGCCACGGCCATGTGCAACGACGCCAACCAGTTCCACTGCGACAACGGCCGCTGCATCTCCAGCCTTCTCCGCTGCGACACGCGGGACCACTGCGGAGACTTCTCCGACGAGAAAGGAGACAGATGCACTGCAAAAAGTACACACATACTGTATGTAGGTACTGTTACAGTATTGTGTATGATGTGCCGTATGGTAGTACAGAGTGTCTCAAAATAAACCGAACACTTTTCCGTGGATGTAACTCTGGAACCACACGTTAGATTTTTATGCGGTTTCTTGTATTTAGTAGCCAAGGCTTCAACTTAGATGCGTACAAAATTTCAGCTACTTGGTCAACATACTTCAGAAATTACGACGGTTTGAATCTCGAAGCTCAAAATCGACGTTGTTCTTCAGTATGGAGAAAAATCTCGGTCTTAATTTTCAAGATACCCAGTTCAATGCGTTTGCTACGCTGGCACTGGGGCTTATGCATGAGATACGCATTTTCTAGCATTTTGGAACATCTTTTTTTCATTACGAGATTAATTATATTTTGGACTCTGCACAGGAGAAATCGACACTACCAGTTCGATGAACCCTCGTTTTTGACCGCCGGAGAAAGAAGGTGTTTTGAGCAGTTTCCACTGGGCCTATGAAGCTAAAATTTTGTACATACAGTATCTAAGTTGAAGCCTTGGCTACTAAACACAAATAACCGCATGAAAATCTAACGTGTGGTTCCAGAGTTATATGCATGGAAAAGTGTTCGGTTTATTATGAGACACCCTGTACATAGCAAGCCGAAAATGCGCTCCCCAAAGCTGACGCATACGCTAACCCCCGAACAACACCGTGATAGAAAAGGAGCGGAGAAAAATTGGGCCGACAAGGCAATCGAACCCGCTGACGACAATAGCCATGGTCACAGCGCTGGACTCTAAAATGCACGCAACCGCAAACCACGTGTCAGCTTGGCGACAAATGGATGGCTATACGAACTCCCCTCAGTTAGAACGACGTACGTACACACGTAGGTGTACTGTATGTACGTAGGGTATATGCCGTATGTTATGGGAGTACTGGCCTCGGACGCCATTACATGTACGTGTAACGTAGTACTGTGCCTTACTTACCCTATTCTTCTACAGCCGGTGGTCGTCGCCATGGACACGGTTTTGGTGGTCACGGCGGCGGGGGCAGCGGTCACTCCGGGTTTCCGCTCGGCAGTCCCACCGCCACGTTTCTCCTGGTCGCGGGTCTCGTGGGGCTGGTTCTCGTGATGCTGATGGTAACGGTGATAGTGGCGAAGTTGTACCGACGGCGTCTGCTGCGCCGATTCCTGCGTGAGGCCAGCAGAAGCGCAGCCGCCAACGCCAGAGAGCAGAGGCAGCATCATCATCACCAGTCGTCGCACGGCGCCCTTGGCCAACATTCGCCGCGAAGCGACGTGGCAGGTTAGATGAGGGCGTAGAGGAATTTGCATTGTAGGCTATATGTATTTGTACGTTACGTACACGCACATACAAGGCTGGCAGGTGTACGTGTACTACGCTTTTACAATGCTCCAATGATCCCCACGCATAAACTATTCCAACCTCAGTGTTCATTCCGAAGCGATGTGGCAGGAAAGAGGGAAGAGTAAATTTGCATTGCCATTATGTATGGGACCATTTACATTTTACGTGGACACAGGGGGGTGGGGGGGGGGGGGGGTCCCCCCCTCCCACCCGAGCCTCATGTCCACGTGGATCCACGGTGGGGGGGGGGGGGGGCGGGGGGGGGGTAGGGCGCGCCGTGCACATGAGCAATGTCCACGGTCACTGCTGATATTTTGATATTTTGTCACTGCAGGCATGTAATCGGCGATTGTTTTTGTACTCAGTAAAATGGTTGTACAGTTTGGAGTGTTGCATCAATATCTGTACCTGTAGCATGCAACAATACATAAATGACAGTACATAAATGATCTTCATATACACCCAGATCTCTACGTGGACAGGTGGGGGGGGGGGGGGTGGGGTCGTGGAAATTGCTGAAATCCACGTGGTGTCCACGGTCAGGGGGGAGGGGGGGGTGGTACCCCCTAAAATTGGCCAGCCTCTGTCCACGTAGAATGTAAATGGTCCCTATGTGTACGTACAGGTACATGCCCCACACACATGGCTGGCAGCTCTTGCGTATGTACGCTTTTACAACCCCTAAATAAGCGATGTGGCAGCAAAGAGGGAAGAGTAAATTTGCATTGCATGTTTTTGTACGTACAGTACATTCACATGGCTGGCTACGTACGTACAATGTAATGCACTCGTATGAAAAGTGGTCAGAATAAATTGGCTGCTGGTTGCGCTTGTTCCGCTCCCAAAATTGACCCAGTTAGTTTTGCGATGCACAGTCCCATGCAAATAATATTGAGAGATGTCGTCATGCCACTTCCTGCCACGCCTTGGACTCTGTGCACTGGTGATAATTAGCACATACCGCGACCTGGCGTCACTGTTTGAGCTGAACGACTTGTTGCCAACAATGGCTAACAATGACGCCAGGTTGCGATATGTATTAAAAAAACATGAACATACAACCTGAACCATACGTACGTTACGTACAGTATGTGAACCGCATTCTGTTCTATCTGGTTTCAGATGTGGGTGGCAGCCGATCGTCGGGTCCGATGATGCAGCGATTGGGCGATCGGCGCTTCTTCGTCCTGCCGGAAACGGACGTCCAGATGTTCGAGGCTCCTCCGGCCTACGACGACGCCCTCAAGCATCCGTCCGTCCCGCCCTCTGCTGCATCCACTTCTGCGTCAAGAGTGGGCTTCGATAATCCCGGTTTCGCAAGGGACGGATCCGAGGTACGTGACGTACACTTCCTGTCCTTAATTCACTACATGATATGTAGGTCATGCACTGTCCCATAGAGATTGGTTCAAAACTACCTATATGTATGTACAGTACTGCGGCTGTTTGGTGTCCATAACTGGACGGAAAAATTGTCTCAAGGCTCAAGCACAAAACCTGATACAACAAGAGCTTGTATTTTAAACGTACGTTACCTGTTGCCCCACATTTTCCAAATTTTACAATCTCGCGATTTCAGTAGTCGAAATTTTCCCTCTTTTTCCATGTGCATGTACTTTTAGGCCGGCCCTTCCTCTTCCTCTTCTGCGTCCGGCGCGCTCGCAGTCACGACGGCCAGCGGCGTTCTCCACGTCGATGCTCATCATCCGACCACCCCGAATCCGGCTGCAGCAGGAGGGGACCAGGAACACGGGGGGACGCCAGGAGACGGGCGCCAGCGACGCCAAGTGTACGTTCTTAATTCCAGCGCCGGTGCGGGCAGTCTATCGGTGACGAGTACCAACGATTCGGATTCGGAAACGGACGAGCCAGACGCGGACGACGCCCGATCCGACGTAACCTCCTCCGCCATGTCGCGAACGTCGGCGGATACGGTAGATTGTGCGGGTTCGGGCGCTTCGGATCAGCAGCCGCGGCGTCGCGCTCTCAGCGGGATCTTACAGTGGGCTCGCACCAAGGTGAATCGTGCCACCACCACCTCCGCTACGGGTAATGGTGGGGCGAGTAACAGTTCAGCTGGAGCAGCGATAGAAGCTGCGTCAGCAACCACCGACAAGGCCAGCGACAATGAGGAACAAGGACCGGAAACGACGACGACGAAAGGACAGACGGAAGGCGGCGACACAGAGACCAATGGAAGTGAACGGGTGGAGACAAAAACAGATCATGTGCCGGAATCAAGTGGCTCAACAGGTCGGGAAGGGGAGAGCCGAGTTGATGCCAGGAGACCGCGCACACCAGTGCTTAGCAGTACTTCGGCTTCTGCTGCTCATGGTACTCTTAACGACAGCTCTGAATCAGCGCTCTGATGAGAAGATTCAGCACTATACAGGTATTAGCTGGTGGGCTGCTGTGCTATGACGTTATTCAGTCATCCATGCGAACTCATATCATCATCTCAATTGTGTGCCGCTTTACCGTGTGCGTCAACCCCGTCTGAGAAATGAACCAAAATTTGGTTCTGGAATCAATGTTGTAAAACATAATACATGACGTCCTACTGTATGTGTAGAGTTAAGAGAAATGGTAACGTTACGGGATGCTATTGTGTCAACGATCTGAAAGCTTATAGCGACGATACATAATGAAATACTCTGCTTCCTAGTGGCAAATTGTCCGTCTGATAATTTCTACAGTTGTCTTCGGTGATGCGACAATCATGTGATGTTTACTGCATTTGTGATAGCCTTTTATAGCATAGCATTATCATGTGTGTCTGTCTGTCCAACAGTAAAATAGCACACGTTGGTAAAAATTTTTCAAGCATGAGTCAATAAAGGTCAAAGTTCGACAATCACATGACACGATAACGTGACGTGCACAATAAATGTTACGGTACGGTGTATGATGGAAGCACTGCTAAAAGAAGTTACAACATAAAATAAAGGTTAGTACTGAATGGAATGCAGTTACATACCCACCATTATACAAAGCCAACTACATACAAAGATAAATTAGCTTAGCTTCACATAATATTCAATCACACCGAATCATACGCGAACGACCATTAAGAAATAACAATAAGCAATCTACGTAAGTACGTACTTCTCAAGCATACTACAGGGTGATTTATTTCTCCTGGATGATTTTGATTGCAAATTTCACCAGGTTACCCTTTACCGATTTCGCTCAAATTTTGCCCACATACTTCCGAGGGTTTGCCATTTACTTGGTAAAAATTTCGAGTTAAAATACTGCACTGGTAGTGAGAAAAACAGCAGAGAACATGAAATCACAATTTTTCAACATTTTCACTAGTCGACAGCAGACAGGATTTTCAGCTCACTCGCACCTAGCACGTAACGTATACGCACCTAGAACAGGCGACGGATTCCCCCATACTCTGCCCGTCACACGCGCTTTTGTGCCACCCGACGAACAAAATTATTCTAGCACCCTTCTCAATTATTCTCGCACCTTTCTCTTCCCTGCCCGTCAGACGAAGGCTTTGTCCTCCCACCGCCTACACTTCCCTCTTCCTCACAGCGGCAGACGGCCACTTTTACACAATTGGTTCTCTTCGCTTTTCCTCTTCGCTTGTGAACAAAACATGGCCACTCGTCGCGTCACACAGCGCTTTTGTTTCTCTCACCCTTCCCGTCGGTCTTTCGCTCTTTCCCGCTGCTTGTGCACAAAACATGCCAGTCGCCGGTGGCAGACACACGCACGCTTGCGTTCTCTTCACTTCTTTCGCTCTCCTCCCTGCTTGCGTACAAAGCACGCCTACAAATTTGTTCTTCGCTTGCCCACAGCGCGCACAGACCAAAAGAACTCGTCCCGTCACACAGGCAACTTTCTTTCACGTAGCGAGCAAGGTGTGTGCAAGGTGCGAGGAAGGTGTGAGCTCGTCGCTGTCAGACGAGAAGTTGTGGGTGCGGGCAAAAGTACTCATGCTGTCAGACTGCTGATGAGGTGCGAGCTGAAGTCGGACCGTATACGTCGGCTCCTATGCTTCAACACACAAGACCGACGTGCTCGGTCCGAGTAAATTGGCCTGTCTGCGGTCGACTACTGTAACTTTCGACTACTACTACTGCTACAATTCATAAAAAAAATATCGAAATTCATGGCAAATGGCAATACTGCCTAAATATTTTCGAATGGTAAACGGCTTTGGATTGTCTTTGTAGACCCTTTCCATCTTTTTTGGACCCCCAGAAAGAATTTGGGAGTCATCAAATCTGGTGATTATGGCTCATCAGCTAATGATGCAGCACTGATGAGGCATGAGCAGCACTATACGATCTCCAAGCAATGCCACCAACACTGTCAATGTTTTGCTGTCAGCTTACGGCTTAGGTTCCATCTTGTTAAAATTATTTTGCTCTTAGGTAAGAGCCGTTGGGCTCCAAAAAGAGGCTTCAATCATCTGGCAGTAAAAAGTCTGTAGAAAAAGCTCGAAATTGTCATTTTGAAAGGAAGGGGCTAATTCTCACTACCAGTGCAGTATTTTAACTCGGAATTTTTACCAAGTAAATGGCAAACCCTCGGGAGTATGTGGGCAAAATTTGAGCGAAATCGGTGCAGGGTAACCCGGTGAAATTGGCAATCAAAATCATCCAGGAGAAATAAATAATCCAGGAGAAATATATAAATACGTAAGGTACGCAATCAACACAATCGCTACCACCCTACGATACTACTTACTAGTACTACATGCAATCACTGATCACAATAGCCCGAAAAACAATAAATATACGCGACATAAACAACGGGACGACACATGTGTGAAGCAATCACAATTCTGGCTACTAATCTTGCTCAATCAACATAAAATAGAGTACAACAACATACAGTAGAAGGATGACGTCTTGACTGGTGTGTACCGTTCCGTCCGATCATACTTAAACTTGTTCACGTCGACGACCTTTAACGTAGGTCTAGAGGATAGGAATGTAATTATCGATTTTCGCTCGGTGTTTCTGTGCGATGCACTCGGCTATCCAGATGATATTTCGCATCTCCTGCTCCTTCAACTTCACGTAGGCGTAGAAAATGCCGAAATGGAACTGCTGCATGTAGCAGTGCACATTCAATTTCACCTGTAAAACGAAGCAGACAAATGTCAAGTAGGGTAATGTGGGCCGTGGGGTAAGACCGAACAGTGGGGAGTTCTGGTTGGTTGGATGGACATCTACTTAGCTTAGCCTCCCTTCGAACGCGGCCAAAACGCCTGGCAACGTGTAGTACAAGCCAACCCAGTGTTCAGCTCCCAATACCGCTGTACATTGGTTTGTAGGGTACTGAGGGGTAAACCCGGACATGGGGGTGAACCCGGACAACACCTAAGTATATCTCAGCAACCATACGACCGATTGAGACAAGTATTCTACCAATCGATTCCTTGAACTCTCCTCTTTCAAATGAGCTACACTCTTCATCATTTGCTGAAGTGGCAAGTTCAGAAAAGCTTAGGTGTCCAATTTACCCCCGTGTCGTTCCCTACCTACCCCGTCTACGAATAAAAGCGATTTAGGCCAATACCCAAGGAATATGGGACGCAACGTTATGTAAGTGCGTAAATGCACATAGTACTACTGTACGTACTTCGTGTTCAAAAAATTTGTCCTCTAAAGTCTTGTCACCAGGATTGGTGCCTGCTCCTTCAAACAACGGCTTGTAATCCTGCAAATGCACCGCACACGAAATTATACTCATTTCAACGGTTCGGTAAGAAAAACAAGCCATTTTTCATTAGAAAATGTGCGATGGCCTGAAAAAAATTGCGACCTTCCGTGCCTAGGCTCATAGAAGCTGTTTGCACAAATTGCCACTGTTGGTCCTATGGTGTAGTGGTTAGCACTCTGGACTTTGAATCCAGCAGCACGAGTTCGAATCTCGTTAGGACCTCAGTTTTTCAAAATTGTCAAATGGCACGAACAAAACTTTTTGTTTTACAATTCCCCGCTTTCAAAAACCTTTTCCCCAAAGTAGGAACGCTTATAAAACAATAAAAATCCATTCCAAATTTGCCTCCAGTCAATTTTCCTACCAGTCACAATTTGTAAACTCGTCATTGTACGTATTTTTTTATGTATACAAGAAAAGAACCGCATCCCTTCCCAAACGCAAACATGCGCAAATTGCGTCATTATAAATTGTGACCAGTCTTGCGTGTTGCGCCCCTACTTAGTTACATACCCCGAGGACATAGACACTAGAATGGGGGAGGACGACCGCCTCACAGTACAGAATTTCCATCGTGGTCTTGCTCATATTTTGTAAAATAATTTGCCACGAGACGAGAACATAATTTGCCACGAGACGACTACTTTTTGAAAAACTTGAGACGTAGAGTTGCCAACCTTATTGCAATATTGAGCTGGGTTTTACGTCCATGTTTGTGTCATTGTGAAATGGCCAAAGTTACAAATGGACCTCTTTGGTCCGACTGGCTTCGTTGTATTGTGTCCTACATACAATTGTAGTGTCTATGCTGACGTTTTCTCCTGCTTAGTTATTACGGTTGTTTTGGAGACATGCTGCAGATGACTTGGCAACCCTTTCGATTCAAATATTCCAGAATTTTCTGCGGATTCTCTTTCTTTCCTCGATTCTAGTGCCAAATTCTAGTAGCAAATTGGGTAATGGAGGAGCAGTGACGAAGAAAAATGCCTCGCAGGTGCAGCGTGTTTGGATGTCACAATGGATATGATAGCCAGCCGGCGGAGGAGAGGAAAAAATTCTCTTATTTGTTTCCGCCACCGGGGCCTATCAGGACTGCATGGAAGAAGAAACTGAGCCGTGGGGAGGAAGAGGCTCCGAAAACGAAGCTGTGGAGTCCGAAGAAACTCACCAGAGACTTTAGTTCTCTCCTACGTCATAGCCGCCTACAGCCGCAGAGTAAGAAAACTTGAACTTCATGCCCTAGTACATAATACGTAACGTATTGTATATGCTACTACAGTCGTTATCAGCTGGAACTAGCATACACTAAAAATATCTCGCCAACGAAGACTTCCTAAAAGAATCTGTCAACAACGCCACGGCTAATTTTCAGCAGGCAATCCAAATCAAAAAACCGCTTGCGTCTATCTGCTCTCAGTGGCGAGATATAGCCGATTTCCTTATGTACTGAAATTGCGTCAACATTTGGCAATGCTAAACCACGCAACCACGACACCCCACGACCCTGTACGCCCGTTGTGTATTTTTATCGTTTTACATCACGTATGCATATTTCTGACACTTTTGATTTTTCGGGCGTTTGCGAGCCTTGCGAGCTTTGCCCAATGTCCACGCCGATTTCGCCGATTTCAGTACTGAAGGAAATCGGCGAGATCTCGACACTGAGAGCAGATAGACGCAAACGGCTTTTTGATTTGGATTGCCTGCTGAAAATTAGCCGTGGCGTTGTTGACAGATTCTTTCAGGACGTCTTCGTTGGCGAGATATTTCTAGTGTATGTTAGTTTCCAGCTGATAATGACTGTAGTATAGTCTGTTCAGCGAGAGTCTTCTGTGCTGGATCTATTACTTACTATAGTCTGGCCAGAGAGAGGTCGCTATGGCACTCAAGTTTGCCTGTGCAGTTTGCATATACTTCTGATGAATAGGAGTAGGGTACTATGGGGTAAACCCGGACACCTACACTTTTCTGAACTTGTAGCTTCAGCAAATGACGAACATAGTTAGCTGATTTGAAAGAGGAGAGTTCAAGGAATCGATTGGTAAAATATTGTCTCAATCGGTCACATGGTTACTGAGATATACTAGGTGTCCGGGTTTACCCCACAGTACCCTACATGCAGCATGCACCGAAATCCGCTTTTTTGAATCTATTTTATGCAACAAGCCTTGAATGCCATAGCGAACTTATACTGGCCATATGTCATTATGCATTACACTGTGCAGACGTGGGCCTGGGGGTGAGGGGGGTATGTTGAACGCACCCCCACCCGTACCCCAGGAAAAAAGAAAAGTAACATTCCCCCTCCTAAATTTTTTTGGTGGGGTGTACACAACACCCCCTCCCCCCACTTTTGATCTCATGCATACCCCCACTGAGAGACCCCACCCTCAAAACCGTGCCCACGTCTATTGACCATATGCAATAAGCGACGGTGTTGGGTCGCGAGGCGACCCCTCCAAATTAACCTGAATTTTCAGTGCAAGTTTGATCGGTAGTCGAGGCAAAAAAAGTCGGCGCTGTCGTATTTTTCGCTTGTTTGTTTCTTTCCGCGCCGTCCTTCGCGCCGACTTCCGATCAAAGTTGCACTGAAAATCAAGGTTAATACAGAGGCGTCGCCTCGCGACCAAGCATTGCTCTTACTGCATATGGTAAATACACTGCGTACTGTTTCAATTCTTATTATTAAGGCTTATGAAGAGCTGAGGGCGCAAGGCGTGCTCACTCTACCGGGGAAGGAAGCGCTCCGCAAACTGGTAGTTGGTGTTGGTGGCGGCTCTCCTGCCCTCGACAGGAGCTACTTAGTCAAGCGGGCAGAAAAGATGGCGCCGTGGGAGAAAATCTTATCCTCTGCTGCGACGAAGTGTATGTATCGCATGGCTCACAGTTTTCTGCAGCCAGAGGGGAATTTCTTGGCCAAACGGAGGAAGGAACGCCAGCCAGTACTCTGCTAAGCTACCTGATAGTAGCTCCTCTTGGCAAGGTATGACACTTTTTGTACCAAGAATACATACGTACTGTAAAGTTTCATGTATAACCCACCCACAGAGGGATGGAAAGACTGACATTAAAAATCATCAGCGAAAAAGCTAGCATAGCACAACTGGCCATATAAAGTACTTCGATTCTTTCAGAATCGCACTCTTGATATGGTGGGTATGTTTCCCTGGGACTTTTCTCGCAAATGTGTATAGTGTACTAAACTAATGGTCCATTGATTTACATCCCACAGTGTAAAGCCCTATGAGATCTGTCAATTATTTTCCCTGGGAGTGACACCAATTTCTAATTGCAGATATTGCTTCAAGAGATTGCAAGAGTTCCAAGGCCAGCCAGCATTTCAGTGCTACATCCTGCTTGGCAAGTTTACAATGAACAAGCTCGAGGGGGTCCTTTGGGTGAATGAGGCAAATGTCTGGTGGAAATTATTATCTTACTTAAAATTATCTATGAAATTATTATCTTATTATCTTACTTACTTATATCAAAAATATATAATTCTTGTTAGGGGAAGAATGGCGGACGTAGTGAAAAGAAACGAAGCAATCCCTGACTAGTTTTGGCCCCAATAAATTGGATATTACGAAACCTTTTATATCCAATTTATTGGGGATTCTCTGTCCAATAAATTGGATATCCAATTAATTGGATATCCAATAAAAAGGTTTCGTAATATCCAATTTATTGGGGCCAAAACTAGTCAGGGATTGCTTCGTTTCTTTTCACTACGTCCGCCATTCTTCCCCTAACAAGAATTATATATTTTTGCTTATATTATCTTCTAAACTTTTGAAGCTGAAAAGTCAGAAAAAATAATCGCGCTTGTGCTATATGTGGGTAGGGATGTGTGTGTAGGGACGTTGAGTATGACTTCCGGTGTATTTCCAGTGCTTTTTGTCATTGTGTGCAAGCCTTTTGACCAGTGTGCGTGCTTATAACTTGGTTTCACTTAGTCGAAAAGTGTAGTGGCTATGAGTGTGTAAAAATGTGGACGTTGAATCATTTTTGTCAGTATTATTGTATGTGTATGGTCAGACCACGTTGGAAAACCTGTATTGTGAGGCGGTCGTCCTCCCCCATTCTAGTGTCTATGCCGAGGAGGCGTCATTGTTGGCAACACGAAACAAATGTTGTCCCATTTTATATGGGTGTTGTCGGAACGGACAACAAACCGTTTGTTGTCGGTTTGTTGTCCGTGTTTTTGTACCGTTGTTGTCCGAACCGACAACAACCATACATAAACGGACAAGAAACGGACAACAAATGAACGAGTTTTTGACAACAATGACGGCTCCACGGGGTATGTGTTAAAACATACAGCACGTCATCCACTTTTAATCCCTCCCAAGAGCCGACCATAATATGGCATATAGTCACCGACACGATCAAGAGCGTGCTTGACAATTTTGGCGCTCCCGTGGCATTTTAGTAAATCTGGCATTTCTATACCAGAATAGCAACCGGCTTTTCGACCCCTTTTCAAAGCCGGTTGCTATTCTTGTATAGAAATGCCAGATTACTACGGAGCGCCAAAATTGTCAAGCACGCTCTTGATCGTGTCGGTGACTATATTGTGAATTCTTGCTTTGCCACCATATTGCTCTATATGGCGCGTCTTTTGCGTGTCGTGGTCGTCCGTCTTTCTCACCCCGTAGTAATCGCAGACTTGTCTGACTTGATCGTAGTCGTCAGCCTTGGCCAGACCGTTCAATCCGTCCGGATGCAGCTGGCCACACGTCGGATAGAGCTTCTGTCGATCGTCCTTGGACAATTCCGTATCAAAAGAGTTGATGGTGATAATCACCGCACGTCGATCTGCCTCAAACTGCAAAGACAAAATTAAGATGATAGCCTACTTGACAGAAATATTCCCACGTCTAGCCTAATCCTCATTATAGGCCCACAAACACCGCATTCTAAAGTAAGACCAGAGTTCTTGGGACCCACGTATTATTTATCTCGAGAACTACGCGACGTAGAGCAAAGCGGTCAAAATTCCACGGATAACTTTAGCTCGCCTCTCCAATAAAAAAAACCGTTTGATTCTATCTGCTCTCAGTGTCGAGATCTCGCCGATTTCCTTCAGTACTAAAATCGGCAAATTGGGCGTGGACCATTGGGCAATTCTAAACCTCGCAAACGCCCGAAAAATCAAAAGTGGTAGAAATATGCATACATGATGAAAACAATAAAAATGGGCATCGGGCGTACAGGGTCGTGGGGTGTCGTGGTTTGCGTGGTTTAGCGTCTGCCAAATGGTGACACGATTTCAGTGCTGAAGGAAATCGGCGAGATCTCGACACTGAGAGCAGATAGAATCAAACGGTTTTTTTTATTGGAGAGGCGAGCTAAAGTTATCCGTGGAAGTTTTGACCGCTTTGCTCTACGTCGCGTACTTCTCGAGATAAATAATACGTGGGTCCCAAGAACTCTGGTCTTACTTTAATTTACCGCGGGGCCACCTCGCGACCACCCAAAAATCTTTTACTCTTCTATCATTTCTGGCAGATTATCTAGGCCATCGGGCAGATTGTAAATTATTACTGCTTGTAGAAATCTACACTCAGCACTGGATGATAGGTTTCTTTCTCTTCACCCGCACTGCTAAGGAGTACCACATGAGCCAGGCGCTTATTTTTCTCGGTCATTCTTCCTCGTCCCTCCCTCTCTCTCTTTTATGATGATAAACGAGAGTGTTCAATCTTTCTCTCTGTTATTGCATAGCTCCTTGTTTGCTCTGCATAGCATACCACTCACCCCAAATCTGCCAACGTGTGCAAGGAGCCTAGAGACGTAAATGTACCGTATTTTTGGGCGAATAGCCCCGGGGCTATACAAAAAAACGAGAGGTCTGATGGGGGTTATACACGGGGGATATACACTGGGGGGGGGGGGGGGGGGGGGGATATACATGGGACAAAATTTTTGTTTGTGAGAGGTGTGTAGAGGAATGTTTTTGAGGTCAAATGTCCGTGTTTTACGGCATAATCGTGGTTAAAACAGGGTAATTCTAGTACAAGACATGCTCAGCTAAGCTTATAGGCATGGTAGCATGGTGTAGGAGTAGCTACAGCTAGCTTATGACCAGCTTACACAGGTAGGTTAGGTACCTTCCAGTACATGGGGGGTTATACACCAGGGGGGATATACGTAGGACAAAATTTATGTTTTGCCAACTGGGGGTTATACACTGGGGGGGGGGGGGGGGGGGGGGATATACTCAGGGGGGGGGGGATATACACCCAAAAATACGGCAATGCTGACACACTTACTCCAAGCAGCTCTCCCATCACATCCCCAGTTGTTCCACCCAATTCCTCGGTGCAAAATCGATAAAAGTCCTCCAGATAAGCCTGAAACAACAAAGCAAGGGAGTGACACTACATACACATAAATAGAAAAACTTGCGTTCCCCTTATCGAATACCTGGCCAAAAACGCTGCGAGTGTGCACATACTGTGCATGCATGCATACATATATCATACCTTGTATAGGGTGTTTCGAATAATCTCCACATTCATTTCATCCAAATCTTGCTCAGAAATACAGTCCACAAAGTATGGCGCTAAACACACAGAGAAAAGCAAACATGTTCAATGCATGCTGACACCAAAAAATCTCACAACACATCAAGCTACTCACACAATACGGTATTGTGTCGTATGATGTACACTACACGGCAACACGCAAGTACACTCTATGTATGTAAAAATGTACACAGCCATTAGGATATTGTGGGGTAAACCGTAACCCGGACACCTAGTACTGTATATCTCAGCAACAATACGACCGATTGAGACAAGTATTCTACCAATCAACTCCGTGAACTCTCCTCTTTCAAATGAGCTACCATCTTCATCATTTGCTGAAGCGGCAAGTTCAGAAAAGCTCAGGTGTCCGAGTTACCCCACAGTACCCTACCTTATCCGTGCCCGGCGAGAGGTCCAGGGTTCGATTCCCTGACACATCTGGCAAATTTTCGTTCTCGATAATGTCACTGCCTACGTTACCTTACCGAGCGGCGTGTCAACCAAGACAGCGTTGTAGAGTTCTGCGGGTGTGGAGGCGATGTGAATGGCTTCCATTTGCTCAAAGGAGCCGAGCGGATGACATTTGGAGATCAGCTCAGAAATCGGACGCTGGTGCAGAGTCCCAGTGATCAACAGAATGATATTATCAATCATGTACGAGTACCTGAACAAAAGACAACAGCAAGTATCCGAGGCCACAAGACTACATACATAGCGTCCTGTCTTGTTACTACGTATGTCTTCTCGCCTTGTCCGAGGGCCAATACATTGCCCAATTCATAATAAAAGAAAAGGTAGACATGTATGCAGCGTCATTATGTGTGCGAGCGTCACGCAGTATTCGCCTTACTCGAATGATAAGAGGACGCGCTTTCTCAACCTTCCCGCAGAATAGCGCGTGCAATATTTACCTTCGTCTTTTCCCCCCTTTTCCGAGGCCTTGCCTATTATGGTGAATTCGTGATACACGGGAGGAAGGCAAACTACAATATATAATGCATCCGTTTATTACGTACGTGATGTAGTCGAGGAATGTGGAGAGCGGTTCCATGGAATGATTCCTGAGGTGCGTGAACTCAGTGACCAGCTTCTCCTTCAGTCGTTCGTCTATCACCGACACAGTGATCGGACCGGCCTCGTTCGCCAGAAAGTTTCCGTAGTCCGTCGACGCCAAATGCAGCTTCAAGTCTGCAAAACAATGTGTGGTGTCAATCTGTATGCCCTATTATTCCATGTGTTTGTGTAGGGATAGGAATAAGTTGCCAACTATCGAAAGAATGCAACCACGACTTTAGAAACTACGTAAAAATATTTCGCCGCTCGTGTAGAACTCAAACATCTTCTAAGACAACAAAAATTTTCACTTCTTCTCGGTGAGTGAACAACTATTTACCATATATATGCGGTAACGCGATTGGGTTGGTAAATAGCGACCCCGTCGTGGTATTTAGTGACAGTTTGGATCGGTGTCTGCCTCTGAGGTCGTCGACGTCATTTGCTGTCAATTCTTCTTTCACTCGCTCCTTTTTCGCTCCCAGATCATTGAACAAAGTCGACGACCCCGCAGGCACCGATCCAAACTTGCACTAAATACCGCGGGGTCGCTATCGACCAACCCCATCGCGTTAGCGCATATCGTCCATAGTTCCCCGCGCCCTTTGCCTTATTGAGACTCAAAAAGAATAAAAAACAAATAAAATAAAAAAACCAACCTTCCAATGTGTCACATTGCACCAAATTGGCGTAATCTGTAGTGGTCAGAATACCACCCTTGAAGCCTCGGACAAGCCCCTCCAAGTATCCGTGGTCAATATTGAACACGAATTCATCGTACGAAAACGACGAATATTCCTTAGCCGGCATTGCGCTTCGCCTTCAGGTATGTACGAAGATTTCTGAGCGAATGCGACACCTAAAACAACAAAATAAAAGATATGAAACTTTCTGTACGCAACATTCTTAGAGATAACAATTTTCTCCTCTTTTCCTTGTCGTCGCTGCGCTCCTTTCAATCGGTTTCCCGAATTTTTGAATGCAAATCTTCTCAATCTATTTCTTCCTCTTTTCTCTTAGATTTTGCACGAAGTACGCGGTCTAGGAGTCCTTGTTACAGTTTTATGTTTTAGCAGTCCATGGTCGGTCACTACATAATGTTTTAGTAGGGCAACAACGAATCCGCGCAGAACGCAGAGACGCATAACGCAGAATAAATTGCGCAGAACGCAGAGACGCAGAATACAGGGTGTAATTGGCGCAAAATAGTGATTGCTTAGCGTTCTGTGCTGTTTAGAAAAGACGGATCCCAGCCATGTACTCCTAGAGAGCTGCACGCGCCACCCAAACCTGAGTGGTAAAGTCAGTTTGCCAAACACCATCGGAGCCTACTGTGAAGGACTCCTTGCTACTGTGTCCCTGCCCCCAAATGGTACATACCTGGCTACATGCTGGAATACTTGAGCAGTCACTACAGAGCATTTTGTTTTACAAAATGTAATCAAAGAAAGTAAGTTGTTCTTTTTCAAAGAGGCTTAGGATGGGACTTAGGTTTCAGGCTAGGCTGAGGCTTAGGCTGGGGCCTACTCCTCTGCATCCAATACCTAAGCCTCAGCCTAAGCCTAAGCCTATCCAATGTCTAAGCATCAGCCTCAGACATCAGAGTTTGGCTGACAATCGCATTGCTGTCTGTATTTGCATTCAAGCTCTGTTTATTCCAGTGGAAACGCTGTGCAAAAGTTGGTGTTCAGTTCATCCCACCTTTGTGAATGAGGCATTATTGGGAGTGGCACTTTTAGTTCGCCAAAAAGTTTACTAAAATTTTGAGTTTGGCAAACTTAGTTTACCACTTAGATTTTGAGCGATTTTGCCTTGCGCAGGTGCGCTCGGTGCGCTGATTTCTAGGAGTTCATGACTAAATCGTCCTTCTAAACTTCGCAGCACGCTGAGTGATTTCCATAGAAAAAGATTCTGCGCCATTTACACCCTGTATTCTGCGTCTCTGCGTTCTGCGCAATTTATTCTGCGTTCTGCGGCTCTGCGTTCTGCGCGGATTCGTTGTTGCCCTTTAGTAGTCCATGGTCTGCCTTCAATTATATGTCGTTTATTTCGGCGTTTTGCTTGACGATTGTATTTCATACCAAATTATGCAATTCGTTTTTTATTTTGTCATGTATTTGTTTGGGAAATGGCTCGCTCGCTCGCTCGCTTTTACTTCGATAATCCAGGCAAATCAAGTCGAACCCATTTACAGGAATCACGATAAAACGTAATCACCACGAGTATGCTTGGACCTGTGCCTGTACATACGTATATATTATATAGCCTACTACATACTTTGCATTATGACAAACAATAGTAGTATTATTGGTGTGTGCTTCATCTTCTCGTTTTCTTCTCCCACCGCCCTCTCATCCCTCCACCTGCTCTACATCTCCCTGGAATATTGAGAATAGACGCCGGTCTTGAAAGTATCGGAATGTGAAGGCCCAAAGCTGCTGCCAGCTGTTCTACCTCCACAAACAGAGCCCGATCTTCAAGCGCACGACGAAATTCCGCCAACCGTGGTAAGTGCGGCACCAACTCCCCATCCTCCTCCTCCTTCAGAAACAGTCGAGATGGAAGAAGGTTCCAGACTGAAACGGCATGCTCCAGCGTAGTTTTCGTCACACGTTGCCGTGCTCCAGCATCATCTGGAAGGCTTGCGCCAACCTGCAGCTGTAGACGATGCGGCGCTGGACGAGGATAACGGGGAGGCCGCCTACGCTGGCGGCCGGTCGACTCGACAGGTCCTGTCTGATTCAGCACTCCACTAGGCAGATGGCGAAGGTTGAGTACATACTTGTAGAGGAGCATCATCTGGCGGAGAAACGCCAGCTCAACCAGACTTTTCCATTGGAGTCGGTCCAAAAGCGCATCGTACCCAATGTTCCAGCTGTTCAGAAACAGCTTCGCCGCAAATTTTTGGACCCGCTCCAATTGGATCCAGTGTTTTTATATATCCAGTGTTTTTTATATTTTTAGTGTTTTTCCAGTATATCATATGGAAATACGTGCAGCGTCTATAACGTTACGTTGCAAAGCAGCTAAAGTCAAAATTGCACAGGAGAAGCAAACCGTACTACTTCAGCTTCCAGTGTAAGCGGTCTTCTCAATTCTTGCTTTGTTGCGGTCACGTGGCGTCCAATTTCGAATAATTGTCGTGAATATTCGCTGAGCAGGCTTACTTTTCTAACCTCACACTCAGATGTCAGATTACCATGCTAAGCAGAAGCAGTGCTTTCTTTGTCTGAGGTGGTAGCATGCCAGCAGATCATTTGCCCTGGTCAATAAGTGTTGTCTGTTTCATGATGGCGTTCACAATTTTTATCTGCATTTTCATAGCTTGGAATGGCGACTTCTCTGCTATCAAAAGAAAGATAAAAAAGGGCAACCATTCATCAGAAATCAAGACAGCTGCCATTACCAGTGGTACGGCCAGCGAATCAGTGTTCGAATACCCCTTGCTGCTAATGTGGACACTGTTATTCAACCGCAGAATGGACATAACCGGAATGACGGTGGCGAGCGGTTTGTGTCCGCTTTCGGTCGTATGCAAAATAACCTACGACCGCAGCCGACTAGCGGAAGCCAGCGCCCTACTCTTTCATTGCTATGACATCAAATACAGGGTGATTCAGAAACAAACTCTCATAATTTGAATATTTGATTGGTATGGACCAGTTGCGCTAAGAATTATGAGCGGTCGGAGCGACGGGATCCCTCTGTCTGTCTCTGTATTACACACTTTTTTAGTGCAATTTTGATATGGGTAAGGGCGGTCGTGTGGGGGAAAATGTACTGAAAAAGTGTGATACAGAGGGTCAGCTCGCGATCATCCATAATGCTGCTTGACACAACTGGTCCGTGAGAATTGAAATTTAATGTAAAGATAGGTGGTTTTGTCTGTCAAGAATAATTGAATGACCCCATCTGTGACTGGAGGTTTATTTGCGTCACCCTGTCTGTACCACGATCTTCCGCCCAAACGTTGGCCTAACCAAAGCTACGTGTTCATGTGCATGGAATCACCGATGTCTACGCGAAGAAGGGTGAATCTGTACAGACTGAGACCCAACTTTTTCAATCTCTCCATGACCTATCGTACGGATTCCGACTTTTGGTCACCTTACATGGACCCCAAATCGATGGACAAAGGACTGGACAGTTCTGGCGCGATCACCGCCAAATTTGTCAAAGGCAAATCGAAATCCGTCATTTGGTTCGTGAGCAACTGCGGCACCGATTCCAAACGTGAACTCGTCGTAAAGCAAATGCAAAAGCACATTTCTGTGGACGTAAACGGTCGTTGTGGCCCCGTACGAATCTGTGAAAGGGTCGGCGGGGCACCAGAATGTGTCGCGAAGCAGCTTAAAGGGCGGATGAGGCTAAGATTACCCATAGCGAAGGCGAGGATCGATTTTTCACATTTTCTTTCGGTAAACGTGATGCAGTTTTTCTTGCTGAATGGATCTCATCCTCCACCTGTCTCGTTGCGATTTTGCTTTCTCGCAGAGAAACCACACTTTGCAAAGAGTGTTTTCGCAACGTTTCGGCAATTTATTACGAAACGCCCTTTCCATAAGTTGGGTTTCTCTGCGAGGAGGCAAAATCGCAACGAAACAGGTGGGTAGGATCGATTCAGCATGTGAAACTGCATAGGTTCACAGAACGAATTTTCAAAAATCGCTCAACACCTTTATGATGGGCAAATCTTTGCCGCATCCGCCCTTTATCGATCACTACCGCTTCTTCATCGCCTTTGAAAACGCCCTTTGCACAGACTACGTCACCGAGAAGTATTGGTATCGCTGGCAATACTACAGTGTGCCATTGGTCCTCCAGAGATCCATGTACGAAGCCTTCGCACCACAGCACAGTTTCATTGCGCTGGACGACTTCAATTCGACGCAAGAAATGGCCATGTATCTGAAGAGACCAGTGGCCCTTTGCAGCTTCGCAGCAGTAAAGGAGACTATCTCTAGCATCTGGCAACCCGTTTGCAAATCTGGCAACCCTTTTGCAGATCTGGCAACCCTGTTGTAGATCATGATCTGTCAACTTATTATGGATCTGGCAACCATTTTGGGTAGTTGGCTAAAAGTTGCATATCTGGCAACCCTATCGCAGTGTTGGCAACCCTATGATGGCAGATCTGGCAACCCCTTTTCCGCATAGATCTGACAACCTTGCACAGCATCAGTCGAAAATGGTGCATGTAGCAACCCTTTTGCAGATCTGGCAGCCCTTTTGCGCATTTAGCAATCTGGCAACCCTTTTGCAGATCTGGCAACCCTTTAGCGCATCTCGCGTTTTATTCCCGTGTGCATTTTCGGGCGTGACCATTTGCTAACGCTGGCTTGAAAACCTGCGTCGTTTGGTTTCTGCAGCATTTAGTGCTAAAATATCGATTATCGATCGATTATTGGTGATCGGCTGATCAGATCAAACATCTAAGGCCTTCCTGAAGTCCTCGGGGGCATAAGCTCTTTGAAGAGCCCTAGATGGACGCTGTAGCTGCAAAATTGAGTGAGTGTGCGCGAATCTGCGCGCTTTTAGTACTAAAATATCGATTATCGATCGATTATTGGTGATCGGTTGATCATATCACAAATCGAAGGCCTTCCTGGCGTCCTCGAGGGCATAAGCTCTTTGAAGAGCCCTAGATGGACGCTGTAGCTGCAAAATTGAGTGAGTGTGAGCGAATCTGCGCGCTTTTAGTACTAAAATATCGATTATCGATCGATTATTGGTGATCGGCTGATCAAATCAAAAATCGAAGGACTTCCTGGCGCCCTCGGGGTCATAAGCTTTCGAATGAGCCATTGGTCGACGCTGTAGCTGCAAAACTGAGGGAGTGTATAGCATCACGCACACACACACACACACACAGACATCAGCCCTATTTGTTAGTAGATTGGAAGCAAACGTCACGGAATACCTGAGCTATTTCGAGTGGCGCAAGAAAAACTATCGGCCCACTGACTGGAACAGAGCGCCACGGCGGTACAATAGCTCGCACTGTGAACTTTGTGAGTTATTGCGAAAACCGCTTGAAAATAGGACAAAGACATACCCTCGATTCGCGGACTGGTGGCATCGCGGCATGTGTCGGGGTGCAGTGGATCGAAAATATATGGTTTCTTGATAAAGAGCCAAAGCGTACTTATAAAGGTACACGGCTATGTGGTACACATCCGTTGCTCATTTTATTCATTTTGCGCTGCAAAACAGAGCTCTGCAGCCATCTAGCGGGCACTGGACCATTGGAAGTCGACTCAACTCCATGCAGATATTGCATACGAAGGCGCCATTAGCGCTCGATATTACACCTGGCAAAACACATTGCAAACATTATACACCTATCTGTGAGAATAACAAAAACTGTTGGCCCCATGTATTACTGTATATACTGTAGGTACCTACTTGCATAATGCTGCGTACACCGAACCGACACGCGATCCGCCGATTTTACTTTTCAACTTTTTCTCTTTTGTACTGTAATCAAAATAAAATACAAGTCGTCCCTTTTTCCTAAAAACGGTGTGTCTTTCCGGCTGCTTCAACTTCGGCTTAACTGCTAACTTTTGGTTTCACCATTTCATGTGCACCTGTTATTCTTTCAGCCCAATTATTATTCCCTGCATCGCCTCACGTAGATTATTCAGTTCCTTCTTCACTCTGCTATCAATAATTGATTCCGTGAACGACACATATTCTAACATCAGCCTTAGCTGGATTGGATAGCATTCAGCATGCACGGTGATTGGCAAAACTTCTGTCAACCGAATTCCATGCATCTAATGGCGGCAACGTTGTATGTATGTGTGTAGTGTAGTGTAGTGTACTTACTTATGGGATGGGACAAAGCGTGTATGGGTAAAATAATGTAAAACGGGAGAGCGTTTGACGGGAAGAAGCAAAGTAGGTCTTTTGTTGTCTCAACGGGTATCAGGTTATCAGGAAGACCTCCATATAATATTGACATCTGATTTTCGATGCTTTTGCTGTCAATTGGCCTGAAATAGCTCGTGTCCTTTGTGCCAAACTTGTACCCTAAAGTATGTATTCTCCGCTCTTTCACATCCTCTATTTAGCGTTCAAAAACTTCGACTGCAGAATTGGCAAAATTCGAAAAAAGTGCGGCCCAAGATGAAAAAACCTATTGACTTTTTCGCATTTTCAAGATCATAAGGATACGTACGTACGTATGTACTACGGTACTTACTTATTTTGGGATATTTAAAGGTAGAAACAAGCAAACAACGGTGCATATTTTCTTCCTTCCTTCCTTTTTTTTGCGTTTTCTTTGATCATCAAAGGATGTGTGCGATTAAGAACGTGCCGACATCAAAAGTGTCCCCAATGACGGACGACATTGGGCTCTACTTTTCGCGTCCCGCTTCTGGGATGCCTCGTTTTTAGCCATGTCAGTCAACTTCTACAATAGGCCCAGTGCTTTCTTCTTGATGAATAATAACTTTATCGAGTGTCCTCCCATTAACAGTAAAGCCATAAATTCTTTCTTCGTGCTTGTTTAGAGGCTTCCCCCATCGCCTACTGATGGCGGAAAGTAATGGGTAACTTGGGGTAGTTACGCCCACTACTACATACCTACAGGCCAAACTGGGAATGCTGTGCAGCATGTTATATGCACAATTAAAACTAACTTTTGTTTATTGACGAATCACTTGCCGGCCGCGTTTCCATAGGTGCACTGCACACTAATCGTATACACCTTGTGGTCGAAATTATCCCCTTGCCTCATTGTGGCGGGAGACATAATTTCAGTTGGGGGTTCCCCGCCTGGGTTCGAATCCCAGAGGGGTCACCAATTCTGGTGTGGCTGGTATATGGCCGAAGATAGTGAATTGGAAGATGGCTTTTCAAAGCTTGCTAAGCTGTGAATCTCCCATATTGCTTGCTTCTGTTGCACGTACGTACATGGCCTTTTCACAACAGATTTTCTTCAAGTTTTTCACTCTTCTCACCAAGACTATAATTTTAAAAACAATTTATAAAAACCAACGCTAAATCACTCAGCATATGCGAGGATAAGGAAAGTAGCCTGAAAAAGTTTGGGAGGCCAATTTTTGGAAAAGTTTTGAGTCGAACGTACGCAGCTCAGTACGGCGCTCAAGGCAGCGCGATGGGACGTGCGCTAATAGGGGCGCTTAGAGTTCCCATACTGTGCTGCGTGTTCGACTCTCGCACTGGCCTCCCAAATTTTTCAGGCTACCGTACTTCTCTTGTCCTACGTAACCTTTGCATCACGGCTTTTGCCACTAGCATGCATATCACCAGCCAGTACGTACTTGTTTTGGCTATGTACTTCTGTAAGTATGTGCTAAGTAAGAGACCGCCGTACACTAGTACAGTAGTCTTCGCCTGCTTCGTGGTACATTCCAAATTTATGTATTTGCGAGCAACGCAGAGCGTTTGACCGCTTTTCGATCTAAATTATCCCGATTCACCCCCGCCCTATCTATTCAGAGGGCGGAGACAGGGCTGTCACGACGGTGACAAGGAAATTATTGGGGCGTGCTCCCATACTGCCCATTTTCTCCACTCTCCAGTACGTGCTGCAGGTTATAGGTTCGCTCGGGCGGGGGGGGGGGGGGGCAGTCATCTTCCGGCTGCCACTTTACTCCATCCTCTATCGATCATAACCTATTCGGGCGGTTGCAGGCTTAATGCCTCCCTGTGTGTGCTTTTGTTCCCAAAAGTTTCCGATACGCTCCAATGAACTCCTTCTCCTTATCTATGGCCAGCCATGTGCTCTTGTATTGAGAATCAATTTGCTGTGCATTATTGCAGACAACTTGACTGCAGCTGTAGTTTCTTCCTATAGTCAGCGCCAAATACTATAGAGGTATGGTACCATAAGACCATCGCTCAAGCCCCCTTTTATGCCTCTACAGATCTTCTGCTACCTACTGTAGGTATTTTTGGCAAAAGGTACCTACGATAAAATACAAACAGGCCCTTTTCGCTTCCTTATACAGTATGTATATACGTATGTGTGTACTACGTCCATACAGTACTTATCGGTGCATATCCTCTGTGGGTTGCATGTGCATCAGTATGGGCTCCATATTGCTTTTTGGCTTGCTAGGAATGATGACCTCGACCTGGCCAGCTATACGTACCTATTCGCCAATACGTACGCATGCCAGCTATTGGAGCTGTGCACCGGTAAGTACTAAGTACGGGTAATTGCTGACTACCAATTCTTTACGGTCCCCGTCTTTGCAACCTGGCTTTTGCGTGAATCCAGGCT
Source organism: Epsilonema sp. ZAB3_2 (assembly GCA_030247985.1). NCBI lineage: Eukaryota > Metazoa > Nematoda > Chromadorea > Desmodorida > Epsilonematidae > Epsilonema > Epsilonema sp. ZAB3_2. Next base: position 25,780 of record JASAMW010002553.1, on the reverse strand, counting down.
CGCCTTTTTTGACTCCGAACCGAGGCTTCTGTCACAACTTATTCTTGCTCCGGAATCAGCTTTATGCTTATTTATACGCAAATTAGCTGCGTAACGCTTGACACAAGGATCGCAAAAAACGATACATAATCCAGCGCTGACTAGCCTTCAGTAGGAGTTGCACCCTTGTGTCCTTTTTCCTGCAAAGGCAATAATAATCGGTATTGTGGATCAGAATGGCTGCAGCAGCGGCGGAGGTGGAGGCAGCGAGGAAATTCTCCAAAAGTTTCAAGGATAAGACGAAGCGAGACCTGCAGATCACAGCTGCCGAGCTCATGCATGTCTGGAACAAGTGTGATGATGACGGTATGGAAATGACGTACAGTACATAATGCATGAATTAGAAGCTGAGCTGGGTAATAATATTTATTGTATGCATGGACGAGAAATCGATAATCAGTTGGTCATCAGATGCGAGCGATATTGAGAACGGAAGGATGCGGAAGTAACCGAGTATACTAATGCCCTTTTGCATAATATTTGTTAGTAGATTACAGTACGTACATACGTTATACTATCCTCCCAGCAAAGATAAAAAAATAAAATAAATAATAACAATGTGGAGAAGTTGTAAAAAAGAGATAAATAATAAATTTTGCGCATGCCTGCACTGCCAACACAGACTTACAGTACGTAGGTACGTACAGTATGTAATTTAAATTACGTACACGTGCACGTGCAATACGTACAGTAGTACATATACCTATTTCAAAATAAAAGCTTCAGTTAGCAGCTGGGAAAGTGCTTGCTCAGCTGAAATAATTTTTATTGCTCATAGAACGGTTGTGTGATGGGTTCATGACATGAATACTATGTCAATGTTGTTCAAATTTTCAATTGAGCATTATTGGCATCGGTATGTAATGTACACATGGCATGCTACAGGAATTACTACCAATGTGCTGCGCAAGTGTGACAATATTATTCTTCTAAAACTCGCGTATCGCATCGCCAACTACGAAAACTGCTTTTAAAACGCAATGTATATACACGATCCCACCGCGCGTTTAGTAATATGTGATGGTGATGAATGCTATTATTTATTATTGCACACGCGAGCATTCACGGATAAGTTCTGGAGAAAAAATTTCCCACAATTCACTGGATTTTCTGCAAAATGACCCTAATTAAGTGCTGCAGAGAACGAAGCACTTCAACCGAAAATTTTATGCGTCAATTTCGAGATAAGACCAGCCATGAGCTTTGCAATATTTCTGCATCGCAACTTCTCATGATTTGGCATCATTACGACACCGATGGTATACCTACCGTACCTATCCCCAGCCAATTTCCGGATTAATTGGCGATGCCACAATATTATTTGGATGCGATGTTTGGTTTAGGCAATGGATTTATCGAAGGCGACGAGCTGGATCAATTTCTGAGAGAATTTGTATCCAGCGTCTGCAAGAATGACGTGGGTACGGAGGTGGTGTCGGAAGCCATGCTACAGGAGCTAAAGAAAGATTTCATGGACGCCTATGATGAGAATGGAGATGGGAAAATTGAGATACGAGAGGTAGTGTGAAGACAAACGTGCCACACTAACCGGACACGGGGTAAACCCGGACGACCTTAGGTAGTATGTCTCAGCATCCATCCATACGATAGATTGAGACAAAGTATTCTACCAATCGATTCCTTGAACTCTCTCTTTCAAGAGCTACCCTGTTCATAATTTGCTGAAGCGGCAAGCTCAGAAAAAAGTAGGTGTCCGGATTTACCTCACAGTTCCATATACGTACAATACGTACGATGCACGAAAATTCTCATGAGATCGCATTTAGTGTCAATGTCAACGCCTAATATTTGCAGCTGGCGCAGCTTCTGCCAACAGATGAGAACTTTCTTCTGCTCTTCCAGCTGGACAATAGACTCCAATCCAGTGTGGATTTCATGAAAGTTGGTGTTGTTTGAGTAAAAACAGTGCAGCCGGGTACATTTCGGACCAGGAAAAATTCACTGGCCCGAATCATACCGCCCCAGACTCATTGGCTCCTCAGCAGCTGACAATGATGAGCGTGTTTATTATTTAGACTTGGCGGCAGTATGACAAAGATTCCAGTGGTTATATTGAAGCGCAAGAGCTAAAGGTACTCCATACATACCTACTATGTATGCTAATGCACGTTCAGCATGTTCAGATTGAAGTAGAAATTTGTTATAATTTGAATGGGCAGCTTGGTACTTACAGGGGTTCTTGCAAGATCTGATGGAACATGCAAATATTTCGATCTCAAGTGACAAAGTCGACGAATACACAGGGGCCATTGTAAGAAACACTTTAGTAGTAGTATATAGGTGACTAGATCAAAGGTGCCTTTAGTCGCGCAGCGTGGTTTAGTAATTACTGGGGGTTCGAACTGATGAGCACCGCCGATCTAGTCACCTACCTACGTACGTATAGTGTACTACGGTATTTTTCTCAAAATCGCGCAGCGTGGTACGTACGATATTTTCAAAGCCCGTCTCACTCTGCAGAGTTGACCTTGATTATTGTGCGGCCCTACACAGTGATTTTAAACAGCGCGCAGATGGGGGGGCTGGACATGCGCGGCCTGGCAAGAGCAGTACGAAACCCGAGGTGACTTTTGCTTACTGTAATGCCACATTTATAACCCCTAGTCTCATCGCAAGTAGATGCGGGTGCACATGCGCTTACCCGGCAACAGCAGTCCACCACTGTATCCAGTGTAGTGACAGCGGAGTACCCGTTGAGTTATCAAAGATCTAGCCGACTTTTGTTTTGAACGCACAGAAGCGCGATCATGCGTGAAAGATCTTTGATACCCCCACGCACTCTTTCGCCATCTGAATGTCCAGCAGCTCAGCAGTAGTAGCAGGTGAACAGTATAAAAGGACGGATGATAGATGATAATTTGTCAGTTAACAAATAAATATGCCGGTAGTAATTGCGAAGGACGAATCTTGCTATTACAGTATCGATGTCGAAACCATCGAAGGTATCGCCAAGTCCATAAATAAATTCTCATTTTTTCTACTGGCGATATCCATCTCTTTCTTCGTCCTTTGGACTTATCTCTTCTTTTATCAGCAGCGATGTCCCTGCTGAGCAATATTTACTATGACAAGAAATCACCGGCCGGCTACAGTTCAGCGCTCAAACTATGGGCTGAGGCGAAAAAGCAAAATCCGAATTTAAAATTGAGAGACGTGCGAGAATGGATGTCGACACAACGAGTGCCTACGCGCTATACAACGGGGCGCAAAATATACCCTAGGGCAACTTTTGTAGCTGGATACGCGAATCACATATGGATGGCTGATCTGGCCGATTTCAGACGTTTCGCCTCGCAAAACAACAATTATAACTGGCTGCTGGTAGTGCAGGACATGTTCAGTCGGAAAATCAAGGCGTTGGTTGCGCAGAAGAGAAAGACAGCCAAAGACACGGCGGCCTCTTTTCGCAAACTTTTTTCTGAGTCTATGACATTGCCTCAGGCATTGGTGACAGATAAGGGAGGAGAATTCAGTGGGGAATGTCAGCAGGTGTTTAAAGAATATGGCATCCACAAGTATGTCACGCAAGATGTAACGCAGAAAGTCGCGCCAGTGGAGCGTGCGATATTGACGATAAAACAGAGACTTTTTCGAAACATGGCCTCTGAGAAATCTTGGCGTTGGACGGATAAACTGGAAGCGCTCATGGAGGCATTCAATCAAAGTCACCATCGCATACTCGGGATGACACCAGAGGAGGCAGAGAAGCATGAAAATGCTGCGAGGGTGTACAATAACTCTGTAACTGTGAGGGAGCTAAGAAAACAGCAGAAAAATCTCAAGTATAAATTTAAAGTCGGAGATGTGGTGAGGGTGTTGGATGACCAAACATTCGGCAAAAGTTATTTGGGGCGTTACTCGAACACCCTGTATGAGGTGCAAAGCAGGGCTCGGAAAACTGGCGTGCCTATCTATTATATAAAAGAACTACTTACGGGGGAACCTGTGAAAGGCGCTTGGTACAATGAGGAGTTGAAACTGGTATTGATTGATAAGGCCCACTTGCCGAGAATAGACAGAATACTGCAGACACGTTACGACGTCTACGGGCAAGAAGAGGTTCGAGTGAAATTGGAAGGAGAGGAGAGGCCACGCTGGATCAAGTACGATGACTTAATCCCCTATAAATAGTAGTGAGCTAGCGTGAAAAATCATTATAATCGAAATGTCATCTGATTTCTATCTATACCTTCCCAGCTCCACCATACCAATTGTTGGAGAGAATACGATAAGTAAGTACAGCGTCAGTCTGTCGACGCCGATCCATCTATATCATGAGTACGAGGTGGCCTTGGTAAAAATAATCTATCCGGCTCAAGCATACAATATTTTTGATGGCAAGATATACTACTACAGTTTCAAAAAGAATCAGTACAAAGAGGTGCGGTTGACACCAGGCTACTATACTGTTGGGACGGAAGTTGCCTCTTTGCTAAATGAAGCACTCGGAACCGACGTGGAGCACTATCACTTCTCTGTTTACAACAGCAAAAGACGTTTCATTCTAAACTGTAGAGGCGAGGGTGACCAGAACCCATACATATGGTTTTCTGGTAATTTAACGTCGATTACGGGCTTGCCCTCATACATCTCACAGGAAGGTAAGACGATTTCTGAGAGAGAGTGGGACAGTTTCGGAGGTCTACAAAACTTTTACGTATACTCCGACATAGCCAGAAGCATAAACATCGGCGATACCACCGCTCCGATACTAGCGGTGGTAAAATACGAGGCGAGACCTTACAGCGATATTCACGAGGAATATGAACCAATAAATCTTATCTACACAGATTTAACAAAGAGCATTCTAGATTTAGTGACAATCAACTTGCGGACAAGAACGGGAGATCCATTTCCCTTTGACTCTAAAGGTGAAGTGGTGGTTGTGCTACATCTGCGACTGAAAAAGCTATAAATAGCAGCTGTGCAATTCTTTCTTGTTCATTTTAAAGAAAAATGTATATACAACCTAGACGAGCAGCGGAAACAGAACGCAGCGCATCTAGTGAAGACTACGTTAACATTTTTACACCAGGCCTCGACTATTTTCGCGGTTCCTATGTTCAGAAAGGTCACGGACTGATAGGCGACCTTGCTAGAGCGTACGCACTTCCCTTTCTGAAACGAGCTGCTCCATACATCGCCGAAGGAATCAGCGGAGTTATTCGAGATATAGCGAAAGGCAAAGATGTTAAAGAATCGATAAAAAAGAGGGGCAAAAGGGCAGTGCGCAAAGCAGTCTTGGGTAAAGGAAAGAAGAAGGTCACCACCCGCAAAAGACCAGCGACGACAGAAGTATACGAGTTATTTTCAGACTAGCCATGGTTTCAGAAATTATTCCCGCCAGCCTCGACCTTTTCTCAACAACCCCCAACATATACAGTATCAATGAATCAAAGTATGAAAAGGTAAACACGAGAACCGCATTGGATAATGCATCCTTGAACACTTTGGAATTCACAATACACTCCGACAAAGTCTATTACACCAGTCTGAGTGACACTTTTCTCTACTTAAGTGTTAAAATCGTGAAGAACAATGGAGAAGCTATCGATGCGGCTCCAAAAATCGGCCCAGTACAATCTTTGGTCACCAGTATGTTTCGCACGATTACAATGACCATGAATGATGAGATCGTGACTCCAAATGAAAACCAAATGCACTATGTGAATTGGCTCTATAATTTTATGCAGTCCCATGATGCCAAATCCACTTATCTCACTACAGCCTTATGGATTCCTGATACTTATGACTCGATTCAACAAGCGGAACAGGCCGACCCTCAGGCCGCGAATGATATCAACACTGGTCTGAAAGAGAGAGCACTTTGGTTTGCCAACAGTAACCAGGTTGATCTAATTGGAAAAATACATATTGCCCCACATAGAACAGAGAGACTTTACTTGCCCAACATCAAATTTGAATATCGTTTTGAACTAGCTAAGCCAGCTTTCTACTTACAGTGCAACGAAGCCGCCGTCGACTATCGCCTTGTTATCAGCGAGGCTGCTTTGTTAGTAAGAAGAGTTGGAATAAGTCCCAATGTTGCATTAGCACATCAGCGCTTACTACAAACCGATAATGCCAAGTATCCCTGCAAGTACATAGCCACCCGCACCTATGCGATCCCGGTGGGATCTCCTAGATTCCGTTTCGAAAACATATTCATTGGCGCCAACATGCCTGTGAGTATTTTTATGGGCTTCGTAAAGTCAGATGGTATGATAGGAGACTATAAACGCAACCCCTACTGCTTTTACCAGCTGTCCCTGCAAGAATTGGTCTGCAAAATGGGTACGAGAAGAATCCCAGCGATAGAATATAAGCTCGAGCCACGGGAGAAAAAAGTTCAAATGGCTTTATGGGAGACATTTATGGCACTGGACTTTTATTCCAGCAACACGGGCCCTTCCAGTTTCAATCGACAGTCATTTCATAATGGCTTGTTTCTTTATGGACTAGACACGTCCTGCGATGGAAACCCCAATGCCAATTATCACAATGCGATGCGTGACGCCACCAATCTCAGTATCGAAGGCACGTTGGATACAGCTCCAGCCGAATCCTACTCTATTATCGTGTTTGGCGTTTTCCACGGGGAAATCCAGTTAAACCGGTTCTATTCACCACTCACGAGCTGGAACTAAAACAACATGTATGCCAGCCAACTTAGAAAAGCGATTCTATCCGACCCACCTATGCGTAAATCATTTAGAGGCATTTACTCAGAGGACAACCTCCCGAACAGCCCCTGCTGTATATATGACGAAGGTTTCGTAATCAACTCAGCACCAATGAGAGAATTCGGCGACCACTGGCTATTGGTCTATTTCAATGCGAGGAAGAGGAGGGCGACATTTTTCGACTCTTTAGGTCGATCTCCCACTAGTTATGGACCACGCATAACTGAATGGGTTCAATCATTAAATGCGCGATACATGTACGAAGACAATGTTGATCTTCAGGTGCAAGGGGATGGTAGTATATATTGCGGGCTATTCGTGTTATTTGTTTATTATTATGTTTCTAGAGGACAAAATTTAACGACAATTTTAAAGCAGTTTTCCACAGTGAATTTAAAAAACAATGATAGATTGGTCACTCAATTTTCTTGGGACAAATTTCGGGTCATACCTCTTACGACTGTGGATTTGTTACAAGCTCAGAAAGACTTTGCACAATCTTTCGATGAAAGTCAGAAAACTGAAGGAAGCAATTAAAAATTTCAAGTTAGCTGTATTTGAAAGGAAACAGGATGAATGATGAGCAATACTTTAGGCTGAATTGTGGTGACAATGTACTAATCCAAGGACCTACGAACTCTGGCAAGACTACATTTGCACAGAAACTACTAGCCCGTCGAGATAAATATTTCAGTGCACCATTGGATAACATTTGGTATTGTTACGGTATCGCCTCCAGCAATGTTACACAAATCGCGAGAAGCAATCCAGAAATAACCCTGCACGAAGGGCTGCCACAAGATCTATTGGAAAAGCCATCCCAGATTTTCAATCCTCAACAGGCAAATTTGCTTATTCTGGATGATTTATCGATTGAGACCCAAAAATCGCAAGCTTTCACCAACTTCCTAGCCAGAGGCACCCACCACACTAATATCTGCGCGATAAGCCTGGAACATTTTCTTTTCAGTGATGAAAAGCAGAGAAGGAACCAATCTCAGCATTGGCACGTAATAGTATTATTCAAAAGTCATAGAGGACTGAAACAGATAAACAGTTTGGCAAGACAAATGTCGATTGCAAATCCGGCGACAGTTATATGGGCATATCAGGATGCCACATCTAAACCTTATTCTTGTCTCCTATTCGATTTTCGCCCGCACACCCCAGATGAAGCGCGACTTCTAACCAATCCACTTCAAGAATCAGGCGAACCGGCATATGTGTATAAATAGCAGCGAGAGGAAGCGATTCTTTCTATTTTTAGTATGGCATCGAAAGCTATAAAGTCGGCCTATCCATTTTTAGTGGTTCTACAGCTGCAGCCGAATAACAAAAAACTAAGGCAGATACTGTTAAACAAAGCGGATCTTATTGATGCGCTCTCAGAGTTGACCTTGAATATTTTGAAAAAGAATGTACAGTTAACAGAGGAAGAGAAAAGAAAGTTGAAAAAATATAAAAAACACCTAATCAAATTGGTGCAAGGTAATAAGACTGATAGAGGAAAGAAGAAAAAGGTACTGCTCGGACAGCAAGGTGGCGGTTTACTCAGTACACTACTAACCATTGGAATACCTGTATTGGCAAGCCTACTTGATGGCTCAAAAAATAAGCGGAACCAAATACGCATTGATAACGAATGAGTTGTACCAGACATTAAAAAATGTGAACCAGGCAAGTGATCAAGTTGAATCCAAAGAATTCAGACAAGTTCGTAAATTAGATGATCAAATTGCAGAAATTTTGAATGATAAAGCACTGTCGGAAGAGGACAAGCTGGCGCGGTACAGAGATGTGCTTCAGGATATTCTTCAATGGAGGAAGAGGGCGCCTGAAATACGGCAAGTTCCTACTTTGGTGCAGGAAGAAGAAAGAAGAGAAATACCACAGCCGCAACCTGCGGACGAAGAAGAGGACCAGTTTCCACCTTCGGCTGTGGCAGAACCCATAGAACAGCCGCCCATGGTTCTCGATGATGCAGTGGTGGAAGAAGCGCCAGCAGAGCAAGCGGGGAAGGATGAGGCACACAAAGAACGCATAAGAGAGCTGATTGATAAAGTGGAAGAGAGTGATATTGTTTCATTTAACCCCACTAGTAAGGAACTTATTCTGAGAGGGTTCCCAGTAGCAGATAGTAATATTTTTGATATAATAGAGTTCGTAACACGCAAGAAATTGTACAAAGGAGAGATACAAAATAGACCTAAAGGCATTGCCAGGTTTCTGGAGGTGATGGGCGCGGATAAAAGTTTAAATCTTGATGCAGCTAAATTGTTCCCTATAACCGATTTTAAGGAGTTATTTATGCGTAGTAAGGCATCGCAAATTGGTCAAGGACGTAAATGGATAAAACTTGAATAAAATTTTATATATACGAAAAGAGAGAGACAAAAGACACACACGCACAGCCAACAGACAAAGGCAGAACACAAAAATAATCCAAAGGGCAGGAAAATAATGCTAGAGAGAAACGTACAGCGACAGTAGACCAAAAATAATCGTACAGCAGCAGTAGACACACAGTGGTACACACAAGTAATTTAAAACGCACGCATAGGCGCAGTTCTCATCAGATAATGCGACTGTCTCCTCTCTCCTGCACTTACAAGGTCGACAACAGACTGCTTTGGTTTTGGACTCAGGCATGGATATGTAATAAAAAGGACGGTGATTGATTGATAATGGCGCCCCCAGTATACCTGTACATTACACAGAAAAGACGCATTCACATTAGAGACAAAGGTACAGCAGCAGTAGACCAAAATATTCCAAAGAAAGAAAGGCACAGATTCACGCACAACTGAAGAGAGATTTTCGGAGATGCCAGATGATTTATTGCGTGTACGCATGGGTGTACTAAAGAGAAAGGATGCGCGGCTATCATCCGCTCCTATCTCCTGTCTCCTCTCTCCTCTCGCTCTAATAGGTAGATGCACTGCTTTGGTTTTGGGGGGCGCAGGCATAGATATGTACTATGTACTAAGGTAAACAGGATGCGCAATTGCCTCTCTCCTTCTTTAAAAGGATCTCGGATGACGCAGGTAGAGACACTGCCTTGGTTTTTGATGCACGCATGCATATCTACTATAAAGGACGCGCAATTATCATTGATTGATTGCTCCAGTGTCAAAGGATCTCCGATGGCGGCGCTCATCCTGTACCTGTGCATTACATAGAAACATTACATACACGCCTCTTTCTCTGTGGAGAAAAACGACGACGCTCATCCTGTGTCTGTATGTACACACCTCTCTCTGTGGAAGCTCAGTGAGTCATCGAATGCCGCCTTTGGCTCGGATTATGGTATTTATACTCCGCTCTGGTGACCTGTGACCCGCGACCTCTACTGACTCCTCCTCCTCCTCCTCCTGTGACCCGTGAACTCTACTGGCTCCTCCTCCTCTGCGACCTGTAACCTTCGAGTAGGGAGATATGAAAAAGCGCGCAGCATGTCTGACCTGTGACCTGTGGCCTCTGCTCGCTCTTCTCCCCCTCTGCCTTTGAGTAGGCGCATATGAAAGCGCGCAGACTATGCGCGCATCTCTCCCATTTTTTCAACTGATTGAGCGTGTAATAATGGGCGTGACAGGGTGGCGTAGAATCTATGTAGAATGCGTGGGCGTCTCTCGCATCGACGGGCAACTGAATAGGCATTCACAATATAACCTCGGCGGTGGCGTTTTCAACTCATTGTATGAAAAAAGAAAATCGTAGGCTGCTCATCCAAATTTCCATCCATTCGAATCGTCTTTTCTGCGAAATGTGTCGTGCGTAGTACAGTGCATGCATACATACAGTTTTTTGAGTCGCTACTAGTTTATTCTATCGCGCATGCACCAACTTGTCGATGTCGGCCGACTTTGTCTTCGCAACGCAACAACCTGTTTTCTCGCGCTTTTGAGTAATCCTGTGTATTCTGCACCTACATCTACTGTACAGCCATAATTTCGCCACCTGCTGTGTCACAGCGAATCCACTTCATTTTTCTTTCGACATTCAAAACGGTGAAAGAGTGCATGGGGTATCAAAGATCTTTCACGCATGATCGCGCTTCTGTGCGTTCAAAACAAAAGTCGGCTAGATCTTTGATAACTCAATGGGTACTCCGCTGTCACTACACTGGATACAGTGGTGGACTGCTGTTGCCGGGTAAGCGCATGTGCACCCGCATCTACTTGCGATGAGACTAGGGGTTATAAATGTGGCATTACAGTAAGCAAAAGTCACCTCGGGTTTCGTACTGCTCTTGCCAGGCCGCGCATGTCCAGCCCCCCCATCTGCGCGCTGTTTAAAATCACTGTGTAGGGCCGCACAATAATCAAGGTCAACTCTGCAGAGTGAGACGGGCTTTGAAAATATCGTACGTACCACGCTGCGCGATTTTGAGAAAAATACCGTAGTACACTATACGTACGTAGGTAGGTGACTAGATCGGCGGTGCTCATCAGTTCGAACCCCCAGTAATTACTAAACCACGCTGCGCGACTAAAGGCACCTTTGATCTAGTCACCTATATACTACTACTTTAGTTACTTTAGTGGAGTTTTTGGTCGTATTTATTTGGTACAGTTTCTCATGCTCTGCGATATCGACAGGTTTGCGTCTCAATTTTTAGCTTGAAATCTTTGATGAGAACAAAGACGGGAAACTGCAACTCTCAGAAATGTCCAGGTAATAATCGTGTTCCGACTGACTACTGTTACAAAAGACCGCATTTGAAAATGGCACTGGGTTGTAGAGATACAAACATGCGGAGAGTACTATGAAACACCCTGTACTTATAAGCTTCGTGTTACAGGTTGTTGCCGGTGAAAGAAAATACACTTTCGGCTCTTTCGAACAATTTTCTGCAGGTAGTTCTAAAAATATATGCACAATAATATAAAATGAAATCTATGTATGTTTGTTGTCTATGTACACTAGGGATCGAAACAAGTGGCATTGCCGGACATCGAGAAGATTTTCACCACCTACGACGTGGTAAGGGCATTTGCGATGCATTTTATGGGGTAACTCCGATCAACCTGTAATATTTCGCTTAAATTTTGTCAAAAATGGTGGGTGCTTAGGACAAAAGTGGCAGCCTTGAAGGAGACGAGATTACCGGATTTGTAAAAGATCTGATGGAACTCATGAAACCCGTAAATCAGCTGCACTTTCAATTGGAATATTCAAATTCAATAATGTTTTGTGGATTCAAATTATTTGTATTTTCAATGTCGTGCCCTTATTTAGAAATATACAGCAACTGATCTGAACAATTTTCAAACCCTCCTGATGAAATCCTGTGACCTCGACGGAGATGGTAAGCAAAAAGGTTTTATTTTCTCAGGTCTAATGCCGCGTTCACCAGACGTTCGTAAATCTGTACATCCGTCCTTCCGTCCGTTCGGCAACCCGTAACGTGTCCGTTTGTCCGTCAACCCAACCGCCCACGTCAACCTTATACGGGTTGACGGACGGACGTAGGGATTTGGACGTCTGATAAACACGGCATAGGCTTGGGCTCTTCTAAGAGGTTTCGTTTTAGTGACATTTTTTATTTTTTTTAATTGAATTCGCTGATTTTCAGGAAAGCTTTGCCAAGAAGAGCTAACCCTGATGCTGCTGGGCATTCAAAAATTTGGCAAGTAAACATCACTACTGTTTGAACACCACTACATTCAGTACCTCCTATGATCATTCATTAGTACAGTTAAGTCCGGTGAGTTGAAGCAGTCCAGTAATTGTGTGCGAGTCGAAATATATACATAAAGCATCTCATCAGTGTGATATTGAAAGCCATTCGCATTCGCTTTGGTTGGAACAGCCCTGTCATTGTTTGTTGTAGACCTACTGTATGTTGTAAAATATTCCACAGAAATTAACATATTTCACTTTCTATATTGATTATTTTACTTATTTCTTTAGGCTATTTACTATTTAGTAGTAGCCAATAGCGTGTTGGTATAAAATGACTGTACGTTCATAAATCTTGATCGGTACATTATTTTGCAAGCAGAAATATTTTTGCAGGCTGTGTGCAATATTTCAAGATTTTACTGATAAAGTACGTACATATGTACGTATGAAAAGACGCCGATATCATGTGCATACCCGCACCAATAAGATGGTGGATTAGTGTATCGATTCGATAATTTACTCTTTCTTGGTATGAATGCTTAAAGGCAAGGGGTCCCCTACACCGACCTTCGAATTTAAAGTTCAAACCAATTTTATCATAAACTACATTTTTAACCGAGTCTTTTGCAAAAAACCGCTTTTCAAAATTCCTATCCGTTCATGAGTTATTCGAAGATAAAAATCGATAAATTTCAGTATTGAAGCGGTCCTCGGGAACCACTACGGTAGTTAACTACGTAGTTAACTACCGTAGTGGTTCCCAAATCCGTCTTCAGTACTGAACTTGACTGAACTTTGCACACCGACAACTCGTGAACGGATAGGAATTTTGAAAAGCGGTTTTTTGCAAAAGACTCGGTTAAAAATGTAGTTTATGATAAAATTGGTTTGAACTTTAAATTCAAAAGTCGGTGTAGGGGACCCCTTGCCTTTAATATTGCGTACGTAGTACTTAGACGTACACATTAAGCAAGATAATTGTTAATGCCAAAGGATATAATGACTGCAAGCAAGAAAATGCACAGATTTCCCACTCACGTAGAGCTGGTATACCTCCTCCAGCTAAATCCATGGTCTGCTCTCTCGTTCATGAAAAAGTTGCGGTTTTGGTATAGAAATCTTGACCAGCGACAAGTGCGGCACAGCATGTTTTACATGCCGATTGCCCACTTTCCCAATGACTTCTCTCCCGGTGAAATCGCTTCTCCTCAGCCTTTTCTGCTTTTTCGAATGTATTTCGCACTAACTTTCCTAGCGATAGCTGTCTCTCTGTTCCTGTGGAGAAGAGAAACCGGAAACGACTATCCCATGTTGGCAGACGAAGTCGTCGCACCGGTATCATCATTGCCCAGCAACGGCAGCAGGATTAAGAAGCTCTTCATTCTGGAAATGAAGAACCACTCGGCGCGCGGCTATTGGCCGTTTCTCACCGAGTGTTGCGTCTACACTGCCGCATTAAGAAATCCTCAGCTACAAGTGGAGCTGTATTCGAAGACCAATTTTCTGGCGCCCCTTTGGCGAGAGCTTCCAAATTTGGTGCTCAACAATAGGTGTATTCAATGATCATCCCAATAAAAATAGGGTATAAATACATACAGTAATTAGGATCTAAAAATAAATTTTCATGTAAATAACACTGCAAAAGTCTAATCGTGTTATGTTTTTGTCTCATCTCCGAATAATTGAATACACCTTTTTTATGGATCTGCAAATTCCAGAGATCTTAGAAGGCACGCCTCTACTTGGCTACGTCCAGCGTTCGCTAGAACCTGACACTACAACGCGCAGACGACGGCTAAGTATGGTCGAAATGTCCGACCTTGTCCGTATGGCTCTGGTGTACACGCAGGGCGGCATGTACCTCGACAGCGACACCTTCGTACTGCGAGAATTTCCAAGCTCCTGGAAAAATGTGATCTCCTTGGAGACCTACGTAAAAGTTAACAACGCCTTCTTCGTTTTTGACAAAGGACATCCACTTCTAAAAGGTACATGAACAGTACAATACATGCATACAGTAATGTCTCTGCAGGACGCTAAGCAAAACGAAAAACGTTTAGATTTCGCTGCAGTACCAAGTTGCTGTTTGTCTATTATTCAGAGGCGATGGAATACACTCCGTAATCATGCCAACTGTTCAGTTCGGACGTCTTGGACGCCCATTCATTTCATAATCCGATTACCGGGCTACCTAGGCACTGTTGTGACAAGCAAAATAAGTTAGCCACTGCTAGGCATAATTAGACCACAAAGCTGCATCATCATGCTTAATTAGGCCACTGCAAGGCTGCATCATCCTAAAAGTTGGCGTGAATATGGAGTGTGTTAGCTGGTTGATCATGGACAACCGGGTGTCTGGGGCACATTTGGACCGGAAGGCTGGAGCCCGTTCATGTTGGAGAAACTGAACCGGACGCAACACCAAGGATTTCCGCCTCACGGCACGCGGTACAAAGACGTGGAAATCCTTGCGGAAGACGCCATGTACCCCTTTAGGTGGCGCAAGCTGCACTGGCTGCGGGAGGTGCAGTATCTGCAGCGAAGCGAAGAGCGCATCAAGAACGCCTACTCCATCCAGCTCTATCGAAGATTCATGAAACCCTATCCCATCCAAAAAGGCTCACTAATCGACAATTTATTCCGGACGGTGTGCAGAGAAAACTATACGATCAGCTATTAGAAAGAAGCTCTTTTGGGTGACTGCCCAGTTAGGCAAGAAGGCAGCACTCATACTCATCTGGTTCGCGGTCACTTCGTTGCGGTTTTTTTCGTTGCGGATATTTCGTTGCGGACCTTTCGTTGCCGCGGTCACTTCGTTGCGAGAACTTTCGTTGCGGTCACTTCGTTGCGGTTTTTTTCGTTGCGGACATTTCGTTGCGGCCGTCCTCTGGTCATTTCGTTGCGAGAACTTTCGTTGCGGGTATTTTCGTTGCGGGTCATTTCGTTGCTGGTCTAGATTTGGTCATTTGGTAGTGAGTACTTTCGTTGCCGTTCATTTCGTTGCGAGATTTACCTAAGCCTAAGCCTAAGCCTAGCCTGCAACGAAGTGAATGGCAACGAAAGTACTCACAACCAACTGACCAAATCAAGACCGGCAACGAAATGGCCGGCAACGAAATGACCGGCAACGAAAGTTCTCGCAACGAAATGACCAGAGGATGGCCGCAACGAAATTTCCGCAACGAAAAAAACCGCAACGAAGTGACCGCAACGAAAGTTCTCGCAACGAAGTGATCACCGCCGCAACGAAATGACCGCAACGAAGTGACCGGCTACCAAGTGACCGTATCCCTACTCATCTGACACTTGATACTAGTACAGTAGGTAGCCTGTTTTCATTTTGTTGACTTTTGTTTGATTTCTCTCTGATTTTCAATTGTTCTTTCAAATCGTACCTAAATATACGCGGTGCTTTGCCTTCAAAAGGAGAAAAACAGTACCGTGTTGTTTTCATGAACTCACTGTAGAGGGCGGGAGTATCGCTTAGAGCTCCGCGCCCTTTCCTTCGCTGCGGATTTGCCCCGCCTTCAAGGAAAAGCCGAAATGAAGCAAACGTACGTAACCCGCCATTTCCGTTCCTTTCTGCTAATGAAGCTCTCGCCCGCCCATTGGGCAATTTTGGCCAGAAGGTGATCTTTCCCACCGTTGCAAGCACAATGGAGAGTGCTTTTGGTCGATATTTTTATTACCATTATACGTACAGAGTCCACTTTCGGACATCGGCGTGGCAGCTATTATTATCGGCTTTATTATCGGACCCTGCTAGTAATAAATAACGCTTGGCTCGGCTTGATGAGCGTTGCAATCTGCGTGTACATGTACTGCGCCAATTGATCCAGTTTTTCGTGATTTCAAGCTCTTGTTGCTACGGTGACACTCTGTGAAGACTGAGACGAGAAAAATCAAGAGAAAAGAGCGTTCAAGTTTGCTAAAGCTTTATATCATCCATCCAACATCTTAATACGTGGACTGACTGATTAGCAGCGATTATTTTTCAGCGTTCGTTATAGAAGTTTGTAGCTGGATAAGCACTTTGGCCTGCTAATCACGTTGAACATTATTCCAGAAATAGTACACGTTCATTGCTGCTAGGAGACTATTACCGCCCCTGTATTGGCATTTCAGTTTCCTTCCACCGATCTTCTTTCCATTATATTTCTGCAATACTAGGCCTTCTTTTACACTAAAGCCTACATACTAATATTGACTGAGCTTTGACTTCACTACGTAGTACGTACACCATGTTCGACATGACGTAAAAAGCAAGCTGACCGTGTTCCACTTAAAATAATTGGTGCGAAAAGTGCGCCGTTTCTATGGTCGCCAGATGCACTCATGAATATCCTCCATCTGCATCAAATGCAGTGGCTATGGCGGACATTGGCGGCGCTCCAGCTCATTTTGTGCAGTTTTGGAACGGTCGCTCTGGAACTAGAACTGGCTCTTGACAACAGAGATGCGACGCCGCTAGTGCACAGTGAACGAACGGAAACGGTTGAAGGTAAGCTGGGTGGATGGTTGTTAAAACTTGCCTATTATATGCGGTAGGTAGGGTACTGTGGGGGTAAACCCGGATACGGGGATAAACCCGGACACCAGTATATCTCAGCAACCATACGACCGATTGAGACAAGTATTCTACCAATCCATTCCTTGAACTCTCCTCTTTCAGATGAGCTGCTACCATGTTCATCACTTGCTGAAGCGGCAACTTTAGCAAAGCTTAGGTGCCCGGGTTTACCCCGTGTCCGAGTTTACCCCACAGTACCCTGTATTTTTCCAAAGAAGATTCACTTCACGAAATACTGCAAAGTGCTAATATTGTCTATTATTAACCTATGCACTATTCCAGCAGCTCTTCCTCCCAGTATTCACGCTCCGTTTCAATACTACAGTAAGCTCTAGCATGCCACCATTGATCCTAATGTACTATTGTACTATCTTATTCGCTTATTGTCGCAAAGGCCGAAATTGCACGTACAACACACCTCTCCTTATGGTTGGTCCAAACGTTTATTACCGATCGTCTGTCTGCCTTAATGTAAACTCTTGTTTATCTTGTATATGTACACAAATAGTATCGCCAGTGCATGCAGGACTCTGTTCGCGACGCGATCAATACTGAGGGTGTATCACCGCCCGTCCCATCAATTCCCAGTGAAACGGCAAACGAACATGGATAAGCAATGGGATGATCTCAGCAGTTTAGTTTAGTCAACACAATGTATAGCAACGCATGTACATATACGTAGAGCATTATATGCATATGCAGCGATACACCGTGCCTTTTGGATGGCAATGATGAGGGTATACAGTTGCATCGAAGAGGAAAAAGGAGTTATTGTTATCCCCTGAGATTGGCTGCTATGGTCGCTCCTCAAAGTTCATTAGTGTCTATGATGTTGATAGCAATCATTGCAACGTCTGGTCTGGTCTAGCTGCGGCCTACGCTAGTTGCTAATATGGCGGGTTTGTAACAACAACGAAGGGGTACAGCTTGTTCTAGCAACAAGGGCTTCAAACTATGTACGTACGTGTACGTACATACGGTACATGTGCTCAATTCGTTATTCCATGTTTCTTGAAGAGGAAAAAAGAACAATCATCACAATTTCACAGAAGGAATTCAGTGCAAAAGGTCAAGATTGCCTGGCATTTCTGAGTGAATAAGATTAGCTTGGATATGGATACTAGTATAGGATGCACAGACTCAGGCTTAATAATGACTGAGTGGGTCGATCCATTCATTACCCTCAACTCAACAGATGGCCACCCATTCTACTCCCCGTGTGCAACAATTGAAGGGGGAAGGGCTTGTAGAGGATGGGGTTTGTAAATCAAGACCGGACTGCCAACTGCCTCGCATTCGCGCATTTGTCGGCGGTAGAAAAGAAAGGCTAGGAGGAGTGTAAATGCACCGGGTGGATGGATAGATGAAGCCCAAAGAAAGAATTTGCTTGCTTTTCCGGCCCGGAGGGGTTGCACTGCGCTTCACGAAAAACAATATCATAGTAGGCCCCGTTTCCCAGGAATTATTAGGAACAGCTGGCGCTCAGCGCCGCATTGTGGGCATCAGATTGTACAGGTCTTCTTGATTTTGGCGGCTTTCGAAGTAGTATGTAAGGTACCTTATATTGGTTGGAAGCAAGGTCGATGGGAGATTAAAACTAGAGCTTTCAATGCGCCGAAAGTTTGTCGATGATTGCGTATCAGTTGCACTATAATAAAACGGCACGATATATCCGAAAAGCATCGAGCAGCATGTTTGGCTTCGCTTTAGTACTGTACTGTAGCTGGCTGCTGGTCACCATTTATAAATCTGTGCTTTTATTGTTCTATGGTACAATAATTATTGTAATAGCTAAGCACAACGGTATAAAAATTAATTAGGTAAAAAAAATCATATCTGCGTACAGTACGTACAACGTACGTCATCGTCTTCCTTGAAGGAAACTGTGGAAAATGTGCATATTTCTTTTTCTGTTTTCAGCCCTACTTTCCGACTCGCTCAGGAACCATCGTGCTCAATTGTGCCACGGCCACCGCAAAGTCCTACGCTGTCCCCTGCATACAGTGATAATTGTGGAAACAGCCTTCTACGGCCGTCTAGTACCAAGTACGGAGCTGTGCCCGCCCAGCCAACAGCGACAGTCGAACAGGAAACGTCGTCGACAACGGAAACGACAACGAAAGAAAAAAGCGCCACTTTCGCCGCGGCCACTCTACTGGCAAAATGACAGATACGAGGACACCAGCTGTGACGTCACAAATGCGCACTCGGTACCATGGATCGTGATTGCAGACGAGCCGAATGGTTTGCAGACGCCTGTATTGTGATGGACCTTACCTTTACAAAGTACGGCGCTTGCGTGGACGGACACCTTCTAAATTAGTGGCGCCAAATTATGGCCCACTTTTAGTAGGTGTCTACGCTTCCGCCATACTTTGTACAGAGGCGTGGACCGCTGTGTAGGTCCGCTAGTAATACAGACGTCTACAAACCCATTTGGCTCGTCTGGAATCACGATTCGGAATACGTTAGTTAGCTGAGCAAGCAAGATTACGGTAGCCTGTAAGTAAGTGTAAAGCATGACAAGAAAATCTATTGAAAGATTACGTGTATGTACATAAGAGCTTGATAAGAGTAACCATGAGGGAAGCATGAAACATTTTTTGTCTTAGAATCGTGAAAAAGTGTCTCTACATGTTCGTTTTTATGGGTCGCTTTCATCGACTAGGGAGGTTTATTATTGATTGGAGGTTGGTTTTGTGGTTTTGTCATGGCCGGACGGAGAATATGTAAAAGATGCTGTAGCTTCGTTGCAACGAGTTTGTCATCTTGTAATCTCCGGTGAGCGGCGCAAAATTGCTTCTTGTATCTTTTGCTCTGAACCGCGGTGAAGAAAAGCACGAAATATCTGTCTCCAAATTCCCCCCGCAGGCACGCACATCATACACTGCTCGATATCGGCTCGTCCTCCATTGGGCCATAGACGGGAAGGAAAGATTGCATCAGTTAAAGGAGAGAGCTCAAAGGACAAATTTCCGGGGTCGCCTTACATACACACACAGCTTGTTTCTGCTTGTTCGTCCCTTCAACACTCTTTACTTCTTAACCCTTCGCCAAAGTCGTCATTCGTATCGATGAGATTGATGTCTGACCGTATACCGTCAGACAAGATCTGATGTCAGATGTTGTTCTGATCTGACACAATCTGATGTCAGATCTTGTCTGATCTGACAAGATCTGATGTCAGATCAGACGTGATCAGACATGATCTGACATCAGACGTGTCGCGTCAGACACGCCACGTCTGATCTCCTCAGACGGCGAGAAGAAAAAAGAAAAAGAGAAGCGACGCTTTCCGGTGGACGGAAAGTAAGCTCAGTGAGTGACGACAATGCCGATCACTAGAATATGCAAATTCAGACCACTATGAACAGTACGCACACAAGTATGGCAAGATTATTGGCAAAATGCGGAGCAAATGTGCATAATAGCAGGGTACACAGTGAGGTAGGTACATGAATGCGTGCGTACCCCGTTTGCAACATGCACATAAATAAACAGGGTAAACAGGGGTAAACGTGGACCACAGATAAAACTCAGAAAACGTTTGTTAGACAAAAAGTTTGAAGTGTAAATAACGGGGTGCAGTGGGGTGTGGACAAAATTTCCAACGGGTGAAAAACGGGTAAGTCGGGTAAATCTGGGCCATCACAATTCCAGTAGCATGAAAGGCATAAAAAGTGCACGAGCTCTCAGCTGCGCTAAACCACATTTTTGTGAAAATTTTTGCAAAAAGTTTTGACGAAACCGGAAGGAATAGAGCGACATTTCAGGTGACAATTGCCTTGCCTGCATACCTACCCTGCATCTCATTTTAACAACAGTGTCCACATTACCCCACTGCATTTTTTATCACTTTCAAAACATTTCGAATTTATCCCATTCTACCCTGCTGGGCACGCCTTGCAGTGTGGTCCGAATTGACCCCAATGTACTCTACTATTTGCATTGTCAAAACGTGTTCCGCAATTCGCCCGTCTGTCTTTCCAAGGACGTCATGAGTAGACGCATTTTGTTTTGGTCTGAATTTGCATATTCTGGTGCTCAGCATTATCGGAACTCACTGAGCTTGTTTTTCATTTACCCTACCCTGCCTAAGCATGGACACGGAAAGCCACGGACTTTTCACGTCGAGCATGTTGGACCTATCTCTGTAATTTGAGCGCCGCACCACATTTACCCCTGTTTACCCTGTTTATTTATGTGCATGTTGCAAACGGGGTACGCACGCATTCATGTACCTACCTCACTGTGTACCCTGCTATTATGCATATTTGCTCCGCATTTTGCCAATCTTGCCATACTTGTGTGCCAACTGTGCATAGTAGTCTGAATTTGCATATTCTAGTGATCGGCATTGTCGTCACTCACTGAGCTTACTTTCCGTCCACCGGAAAGCGTCGCTTCTCTTTTTCTTTTTTCTTCTCGCCGTCTGAGGAGATCAGACGTGGCGTGTCTGACGCGACACGTCTGATGTCAGATCATGTCTGATCACGTCTGATCTGACATCAGATCTTGTCAGATCAGACAAGATCTGACATCAGATTGTGTCAGATCAGAACAACATCTGACATCAGATCTTGTCTGACGGTATACGGTCAGACATCAATCTCATCGATACGAATGACGACTCTGGCGAAGGGTTAAACCATGGACGATCGACCTACCCACTCATGCATACTTCATGAAATTAGACCCATTTCTCTCTTTGATTGTCTCTTCCACTGTCTCTGCCGCCTAAAGCAAAGCGCACATGTGTACACTAAACGAGCACAGTAAGTAATTTATTCTCGATGGCCGTTCGTGCTTCTCCTTTGGCTGAAACTGCCCTCAAGTGCTTTGCAATTATTCATAAAAGAGTGGGGTGTAAGCAGTGGGGACGGGCAGTTGGCAGATACGTAGGAAGAGTAGATGAAAGGGATTTTTGTTATTGAATGGGCTTCATTCGGCTTTTGTTCTCTACGTTTTGTTCTTTTCAGAAAATCATGGAAACCTGCCAGAATCGAAGAAAATGCCGTGTGTTCGCCAGGCCTCAGTTTTTTGGCAGAGATCCCTGTCCGACTACCTCCAAATATCTTCAGATATCGTACAAATGCAAGCCAAGTACGTACTGTATGTACCACCCAATCACGCACATTTTCAAGTGGTACGTAATGTACGTAACGTACATATAGATAGGACATTTTGCGAATTCTTGATTACTGTAGCCTACATAAAAGCTGTTATCTTTTCATGTATGATTCTCTCAAAAAACTTGAATCGTCTTCAGGCAGGTACATAGCATATTATAACGTTGGAAAGAGTACAAATTCTGGTCTGATCTCATGAAACATCAAGGATACTCTTGTGTTCTCACAAATTTTGAGTCAAAATTGTTGTGGCGCAACGATGGGGGGAGGGGGGGGGGGGGGAATTTGGATGCCTGGAAATAAATCTTAAAGGTGGGTGGCAAAAGAAGATGCATTTTCTGCGATAACAGCTGCTGCTGTTTTTGTTTTCTCCTCGGAGCCGAAAGAACGTCGAGGCTTTATCTGGATATCTGGGTGTTGTGCAATGCACTTCTCTTTTTCAGCAA
Source organism: Epsilonema sp. ZAB3_2 (assembly GCA_030247985.1). Classification (NCBI taxonomy): domain Eukaryota; kingdom Metazoa; phylum Nematoda; class Chromadorea; order Desmodorida; family Epsilonematidae; genus Epsilonema; species Epsilonema sp. ZAB3_2. The sequence continues at coordinate 3,267 of JASAMW010002553.1, read as the reverse complement.
CGCTACGTATGTACAATTGTACATACATATGTACATACGTATACAGAATATGTATTGTAGGGTGTATTGTATGTACGGCTGCGCGATGCTTATAGGTATGTTAAGGGGCCGGGAAACTGTCTGCCTGCTGCAGGCAAAGATGCATCTCCATTGTTTTCCATTGGCGCATTTCTGAACTGCGGCTTCCGGGGTCATCTTTTTTTTGACGCCAAAGCACGTACAGTATATGTATGTACAATTACGACATGCACTGAACGAACCGTGTGCTGCGCATGCATAACCACGATCAGATCATTTTTCAGGTCAATTCAACAGTGCCTACTACTGCGAGTCCAGTCAGATGCAGCTAAAGTGCGAGAGGAGGAAGCAGCGGCTGGCGGTTCATTCCGCCATCTACGGCAGAATTCTGGAGCAGAGGATGCCAGTGGACACGCAAACTCACTGCCCCACACCAACACCAGTCACACACGGTAGTAAAAGATGATGGTTTAACCCCCTCCGTAACCTCAGATGACCGCCTGGCCACAACATCCGCTTGACACCCCACGACAATGGGCGGCCGCAAGGGTGTATGGCGGCCAGGCGGCCATCTGAGGAGCGGGTTAACCAACTCGTAGCAAGCAAGCAAACAAATGTTTATTCTCTGCGTGACATAATATAATATCATAAAGAGAGCATAACAGAAGCAATGTACGCAGACGGATAATGCCCTGAAGGGCTTTCATAACGATACGTAATATGTACAACACAAATGCATTAGGTAAAACAGGCCATATGTGCATAGGCCATAGGTAAAACGATGTGGGAAAAGGGTGGCTGGCTAAAGAAATTAGGCGTTTATTCCATTTACAAAGTGTACACTGCCGAACAAAATGAATAACTCAAGTATGTAGTATGTCAAGTAGTATGTGTGTAGTAAGTATGTACAGCACGTCTTATAAACGAAGCAACAGCAACAGATAACAGTGTAGGCAAGGCACTGTAATTAAGAGCCATGTCTAATATATCGTATACGGGCTGGCGATGGAGGCTGATGATTTCGCTCGTGTCGATGTTCCGGGGGTCATAATGGTCACTTGCTGTTGTCCACTTGCGTCCACTCATGGCGCTTCGCGCGTCGCGATTCGCCAGGATGCTCGTGCACTGTAGAAACAGAAAAATGGCTGCTATCAGTGTTTTTTTCAATAGGGAACATAGGTACATACATACCCAGTTTTCGGGCATACATAATTTGAGGTCAAGACTGGGGAGTATTGTAACGGAAGAAGCGAAGTAAGTAAGAAGTAGGAAGTAAGAAGAAGGCTTTTCAAGCATTAGACTTACCGTAGTTACCGGTGAATAGCCCCATGGGGCATGGGCCCTCAAACGCATCGAGGCAGCTACCAGTATGGGTCTTTCATAGACAACTTTAAAGAAGTCCACGTTTACGTGTTGAAGTGTTTAAGTAAATTGTCCACGGCTGGACCATTCCCTAAACTGCGCAAATGTTCCATTAGTGATTTCAACAGATTTTTGTTTCTAATGGAACATTTGCGCAGTTTAGGGAATAGTCCAGCCATGGACCATTTGCGGTCCAGCGAGGCTAGCATACTTCAACACGTAAACGTGGACATCTTTAAAGTTGTCTATGAAAGACCCATACTGGTAGCTGCCTCGATGCGTTCCGTGGGGCTATGCATTGGGGGGGGGGGGGGGCGGCTATGCACCGGTAAATACTGTAATACGTTGCGTGAAACCGCACTCAGCTTCGCTCGGCCAACAAACAGAGTCTAGGCGCCCAAACGGGTATGTACATACGTGTGTGCATGTGCATTACATACCGTGGCAAAGTCCACAGGTGGCTGCGCAGTGAATTTTGGCGTCGTTTCTGCTGCAGAGACCCTCATCTCTGAACCTTTCGCAGTTGTAGCCAACGTCCGCGCAATCGTGGCCAGGATCCGCCCAACTGACAACGATAGCCACAGCGGCGACGAAGACAAAGAAAAGGTGGCAACTCGATTGCATTTTGTGTGTCGAGTATATGATGATCAGAAACACTCACAATAAAAAATACTTGCGAAGAGACCGAATAGATTGAACACTGAACTTTGGTTGAAGATGTGCGCCTTTTATAGGAGAGGGAAGAGGAAGAGAAAAGTTTTCTCGACGTGCTTACCGCAAAAGTTTTGTCACGCCTACATGCGCAAACTCAGGTTGTTCCGCGTCATTCTAATTGTTTACAGTACTATTTACTTGGTTGGGTGTGACACCCGTTGAATCTTATACGATGGCGGCAATTTTATCGGTGGCCCTTCCGGTCGTTTCCACTACCAAAACCTGACAAAATGTGACGACAGCGAAATTATAGTGTCAACAGAGAACAGTTCCGTTTTTAATTAAAACACGTTTACACACGCCACGATTGACTGATCAAGGATTCACAACTGATCGTCACCAACAGAATCTTTCCCACATCTTCTCACAGAATCTTCCAGAAGCTAAGATTCAATTGTTAGAACTGGGCTACTTATTTCAAATCAAACCAAGTCGTCTTCCACTGAGCAAAGTACTTAGTACGTAGTCCGATCGAACACACCGCAGAAACATACATACATGTACCGTATTTACCGGTGCATAGCCCCATGGGGGTATGCAAAAATTGAGAGGTCCCTTATGGGGGTATGCATAGGGGGGGGGGGGGGGGGTTATGCATTGGGGGGGGGGGGGGTTATGCATGGGGCATTTTTTATGTTTTTGAGAGGTGCGCAGAGTAGTGGCCGTCACCAGTAAATTACCGGTACTTTTACTGGCTTACTGGCAAAAATATTGCTGCCAGTAATTACTTTTACCTTACTTTTACTGGCAGTGCTGCCGGTATTTTACTTTTACTTTACTGGCTGCCTAATTTTTTTTACCAGTACTGGCAAAATTTTAGTAAAAGTAAAAAGTAAAATTTGGGTGTTGTTCTCAAAATTTAGCCCTGTGGTGGAAAGATTTTTAGTGAATTTACTGACGCATTTCCAGTTGGGAAAAGAAAAAATTTCTTTGTAGCAAGTCATTTTAGATTCTCTGATCATGCCACCGACTCCTCCATCCAGCTATGTACGTACATTACGTACATAACATACGTAGGCCTATAACGCGCATAGCATGCAGGGTAGGCCTGGGACCACTATGGTTCATTATGAAATAGGTTGGCTTGGCCCATGTGAACGATATGCAAAAAGTAGTAGAGGTTGCACATGAACGATACCTGTACTTATGTACGTATGTCTGTACATACGTATT
>JASAMW010002552.1:0-12153 GCA_030247985.1 Epsilonema sp. ZAB3_2 | reverse complement strand
ACGCGTGCTCCAATGCCAAACCCACGTTGGTGCCGCCTTTGCGATAGCTCATTTGATCAATGGCGCCTAGAAACGTAATCGTTAAATGTCAAGAGCTTCAAACTACAAACTGCCTGAAGTACATAAATTTCAGAGGGTATGTACCTAGGCCTACTTACCTGCAGCATACACGACACAGCCTGACAAGGCTTTTTCCTCTATGCCTAAGCCTAGGTTTAAGCCTCAGCCTAGCCAAGATAGCCTAAGCCTAGTACATTGGTTTAAGCCTAAGCCTAGCCTAGGTTTAAGCCTAAGCCTAGACTAAATCTGAAAGCCTACATAAGCCTAGGTTCAAGCCTAAGCCTAAATGAAAGCCTCAGCCTAAACTACCGTATTGTAAGCCAGCCTCTCCTACAGTATGCACGTGTAATTTGTGTCGCTTACGTTTGACATCGCCTGCGCTGAAATATCGATCCAGGGGGAACTCGGTGATAGGCGAAGACGAGAACTGGATGAGGCCCACCCGACTCTGATCCGGTCCGATCATTGTGGAATCCAGGATGAGTTTGAGAAAATTCTTGACCATCTCGAAATGCTGCTCTCCAACGCTTCCGCTCCCATCCACCAGCAGTAGTAGATCCATGAATTCCAGGCGACAATTTTCTACAAATAACATAACAGGATAAAACTTTCCCGCAATCCCGTCTTGGTCTCGTTAGAAATTTGGAATTTCGGCCTTCAGCAAAAAATCCAGTGTCTCGACTAGTATCTTAAAAATGATTTTATATTTTAATTCAAATGAATAAAAATGATGGATTTCATTTAAAATTTATCTAAAGTCAGTGTAGGTTGAGGGCGTTAATTTTTTTTAAATTCTGTACTTTTGAGATAAATCATTTAAATGAAAATTTAAATAAAATATAAAATGATTCGGCAATATTGAAAGTAATTTGAGCCTATACTCGTGATATTTCTCCTCCTTTTTGTTGGTTCCTGTCATTCTTGCATAAAAACACAAAATTTTAATGACTATCTGTGACAGTAAAGCTTTGTTTTGGATCTCTAGTTCATACCTTCTCAATTTTGACTGGAAAGAAATGGTCGGACAAAAATCATTTTATATTCAAATTAAACTCATTTAAATGACTGTTTTTCCCTGTCATTTTATTCAATATTCTATTCAAATTCATCCGCTGAAAAATATTTTATTTTTAATCAAAAATCAGTAAATTTCATCATTTTTAAGATACTAGTCTCGACCCATCTCTACTAATCTGAAAGAATCAAATAAACTAACTGTTTCGTTACCGGGCAAATCTCGACGTGGCGAGGCAAAGGGAAGCGGCTCTGGGTCACAGAAACCTACACGAAGCAAAAGTTTAAGCACACGAGTACTGTAATGAATGACACCTCAAATTAAAGAGTAAAATACAAGCAGAAATGACTTTTCTCTTTGGTCGTACTTTGAGCAGCATCCAGTTGTGATCCAAAAAGGCTTTGGTCTCTACTGAGATCATTTTCAATTTCTTGAGCATTTATCTAAAAATAATTGAAAATATGACTACGGTATTGTATAAAGAAACTCATAATCCGTCTTTATCCTTACCACAAATTGAATGAAGACCACAAGATCAACCGCAATTTGGCAGAAGATCAGCCTCTTCAAGCGGACTAACATGCTTGTGAGTGAAATATTGCTAATCTCCGATTTGGCTGAGTAGAAATTTTTTTCCGCTAAAATATTTTTTCTCAGCAAAACTACCGACAAAGATTTCATAAATTTCGCACGTGTTTTCGTGCTTTTCAAGTAGGCCTAACAAAGACAGCGGAAAGATGAAAATAACAAGAGGCCCGTGCGTGCGGTACGTAGTCAGCCGACCTTGGACAAAGGCCACAAATAATAGGGGCGGCCAGATATTTGTCAAGGGTGGTGAAAGACGGTGGGATATTATTGTTGTGTCTGTCCACCACCACACGACACTCTTTAAAGATCCGGATTTGTTCAGTTTGTTCGACGGAACGCGAGTAATCCGAGATAATCACTAATCTACTCTCTAAAGTACTTCAGCAATAATTATCGTTATTCATGTAAAAAATTAGAAAAGCTGTGATTTTTCTGGCACGTATGAGTGCATTATTTATGTGCATTATGTACCAGCAGAACCATACACTACGGTAGTCTTTCTGCGGGGTACTGTAAGTGCGAAAAAAGAGATCATTTCTGCTGAACCCGATTTATGGAGTAGGTAGAGGCGACTGGTCGCTTTTTTTCTAAAGCCGAACAAGGGGGCCGAACAGAAGAGTATTTTTTTCGAGAAAGCAACTTGAGAAAAATATAATTATTTAGTCCAACCAGTAAATTACTCGCTACGACGAAAAAAATTTGTTGCGTGTATGTACATGGTATCGAACGCAGAGAGAAACGTCACGCGCAAGGTAGTGTTGGTTACGTTGCTTATTATTATTCACCGCCTTATACAAACACGGATAGAGGACAATAACACCTTTTCGGATAGACAAGCACAGCGTTCGTCTACCTTCTTCGGACAAACAACAACAAGATTACGAACCTAAGTACATCATACGTACATAATATCTACCAAAGGTAATTCAGGTGTCAAAACGTCATGCCCTGTCAATCACTTTCACACTCGTGTCGCTTAGTAGTACTACTGTATATTACATCGAACAGCCGTTACTACAATCATCGCGTTCATCGATGTGTTGTCTACTACGTACAAACACAGAATAGAAAATCCAATGCGTCGTGACAGGTCCTAAACTTTCTTGTCTATCTCACGCTGAAATAAATAAATAATAAATAAATAAATAAATAAATAAATAAATAAATAAATAAATAAATAAATAAATAATTAGGCCTAGGGCTAACTAAGAAATATTAATAGGCATGTAGGCCTACGCAAAATAGAAGCAGCCTAAACAAAAATAAGTAAATAAATAAATAATAAATAATTAGGCCTAGGGCTAACTAAACAAATAATAATAGGCATGTGAACGCAAAATAGAAGCAGCCTAAATAAAAATAAGTAAATAAAGAAATAACATCATCATCGATATTCTACAATTCTACTCACAGATAGTACAGTAAGCTCAAGGGAAAAAGAAAGGAATAAGGATGTAGATGGTTAATCCGACGATGAACAGGCCAATGACAATCAGCGAGAAGCGGGAGATAACAGAAGCGGCGAATTTGAAGTCGCTCATCGCCTGCCAACCTTTGTCCTCTTCGTCCATGCGTTTCGTGATAAACTGAAAAAAACAAACCATCCACGTGTGACCCATCAAAATAGATCGGATTAGGAGAGAGCGGGGTGTTTTTCTATTAGCTACGCTTCTGACGGCGTCCAACCTTTTCCAGCCCTTTGGGGTAGTACGTGGTAACTTGAGGCGCATTTCCGCTCCAGTTTTCTATTTTCGCCCCAAAATTCAGCTGCCAGAGGCGCAAAATTACCATATGGTATATATAAAGAGGTGTTGGAAGGTGGTCTCAGACAAGAGGTAATTGTATTTTGCGCCTCAGGTTTTTGTCGGTTACCCTGCAGTCCCCTCCCGCTCAATTTAAAATCTGTTCCCATTCTTTCTTACCTTCAAATGTCTAAGAATCTGCTTCGCTTGCATCTGAAAAATGCAGTCGAAAGCTTTCGGCGCTCCGCTGCTCGGTTGAATGCGTCGAATCACCTCCTTCACGTAGACCCCGAAGTCGACAATTGACGACTTTCGATTGATGTTTCGCCCGACCTGATCCGACTCCGAGTCCTCTGAGTCGTCGGTGGATCCATTTCCGTTGGAAGAGCTTCCATTTTCGATTGAAGAAGAGGAGGAGGAGGAAGGGGAAGAGGATCGGAAGGGGTTCAGACTTGGTAGGGTGGACCAGGTGAACTCGTATTCGGGACGCTGCATTCTCATTAGCCAGGGCAGCCAGTAGAGAAAGATTGCTCGAGTCTAAGAAAAAGTTACAACTTTGGCGGTGGGCCCCGTTTACAACTTTTTGCGTACTGTACTTAGCATAGCTTAGCATACTTAGCATACTTACTTAGCATACTTAGCAATATAGCATTGCGTAGCATAGCAGCAAGGGCAGGAAAAGAGAAGAGACATACAGTATGGCATACTGTATGGCATTTCACTTACCGTTTTCGACATTTCGTACATTTCTGGCAAGCGATAGTGAAAGTTCAGGAGCCAGACCACTTGCAGAGTCGCACCACAAACAACCAACATGCAGAGGGACAAAAAGATGCCTGAAAAAGTCAGAATTATGTTCAGAGGTGTCCATAGAAGATAGAAATAATAATTTTCTTTTTGTTCGCAAGAAATTTTGTGGTTTAGGCCGTGTATTTTATGTCAAAAATTCCGCCCGCTTCATAAATATGGCTATTGTTTTGATTTTATGCACAGCACATACATACTATCTTACCCAAAACACATACATAGGCCTACTATCTTACCCAAAACTGGAAAACTCTTGGAAGTTGCTGGGGTCATGCCACTGATCATGATTTGAAACACCGAGACTGACAGTAACACGGTAATCACTGCAAAACGTCGCCCATAGTAGTGCAATAAATGTAGCCCATTAGCCTTCATATATGAAAATAACCCTTTACTTACCCAGCGTGATGTTTTCGTACGATTCTGGAGGAAGAGTAAAAAGAAGAATGATCATGAACAAGATCAGGATGCAGGGTAGAATGAAATTTACCCCAAAGAAGAGTGGCATTCGACGAATTTTCATATTGAAATTCAGAATGATGTATGGTTCGGGACAGCAGTCACCAGTAAGAACGTCAGTCACCACTTTTGTCTCTGTGAATGGGTAATGGCCCGCTCACGTTTAAAGGAAAATGCGCTCAGTAGTACAAGACGTTACAACCTCTGCATGTACATACCAAGTAATTCCCATTCGCCACTTTTGATGTAGCCAGACAAGTCGAAACCAGCTGATGTAAGATTCAGCTTAGATGCATCATAAGTCCATGAGCTGATCTGGAATAAAAAATCATACGTACATTTTCGCTTCTTTCTGGCTGCAGTAGCAGATTCTCAGCTATGTCATCAAGATGAACCAAGAATAAATAAGTAAGGTTACCTTGAAACTGCAAGTTTGCATATCGAATGGGAACCATGTGATGTCAAGAGGGCACGCGAGGGTAAAAATGCCCGGTGGAATCCAGCTGATCGTTCCGCCTGAATAGGCGATCATATTCGCCTGGTACATGGAGTCAAATGCTGTGTCGACACTGTTCCAAATGAGAACATCTGGTTTCCACAGGTTTCCAATGGGATAACGAACATTCGTAATTCCTCCATAGTCGTCGGGGTTCCACACCATTTTGTAGTCAGTCCACTCCTAAAGGGATACAAGGCATTTATCAAGCAAACTGTCCTCTGTCTAAATTCAAATAGCGCAACGTTTTTCTTACAAAATTCATCCATGCATTCAGCTTGATTTGTTCATTTTTCTCATCCTGAATAAAATTGAACAGAAACTTGTTCCGAAAAAAGTGGTCACAGTTAAGGGATATTAATTTTTCTCTTACAATATCGACGATTTGCTGCAAAGTCACAGATAGCTTGACCATAACCGCGTCCGCATAGTTAGCCACTGGTCTTTCGAGCGGACTGTACTCATCATTGAGCTTATTCAACAGTCGATATTCACTGTCATCAGCTAATGCAAGATTGATTTGCAGAAATAGTAGTACACGTACACAATTATTGAGAAAGAAAAGGAGCAACAACTTTTCTTGCATGATGTCAAACTGCACACGGGTACGTACGTTCAGACGTTCGAATAGTGCGGGAATGTTTATGCGACAGACGTGCGCAGATAATCCTGCACAGGATTTCTGAGAGAATTAGCAAAAGGATGAGCAAAGCAGTGTGTACACATTGCAAAAAGAACGCAACACCTTCGATTTTATTCCTTCCTTACTACATCTCAAGAACTTTCACCGATCTAATCAACATCTTAACGCCGTCTCCATCGAAAGCATCATAATTCGTGACCCCGCAACAACCACCCCAATTGCCACCCACTGCCAAGTTCAGGATGAGTCTCATCTGATTATCAAATGGAGCCAGAGGTGTGCACTTGTCAGCTCCAGCAGGTCTGATGCCACCATCACACGTGGAAGTGGTTGGGTGCCAAGACGAGCGCCAAGTGTCAGTTCTCACCTGAATTACCGTAGTAGATGCCTAGGCTACTGGGGTAAAACCCGGCCATGGAAAAATCCGGCCACCTTTCAGGGATGCATATTTCAGCAATCAATGGACGGATTGAGACATAATTATTATAGCAACAATCAATAAATTTCTTGAATCTCCTCTTTAACATGAGCTATTTTGCTTCATCCAAATTGCTCCATCTGAAACAGCCAGTTCAAAGGAGCTTTTAGGTGGCCGGGTTGTGGTGTTTGTTTTGTGGTTGGGGAGGCCTTACCCCACAGTACCCTATAAGTGCACGCACAACGCAAAATCAAGTCGACCACCGAATACATACTGTACAGAAAACGTGCAATTTGCAAACCCTTGGGCCAAGGTGAATGACATCTCTTTGCGTCCTGATGTATGGTTGAATGTACTCGTCATTGGGCACGGCACTGTATTCCACACCAAACGTGGTGAATTCAGTGGCCAGTTGCTGCATATTCAGCTGGTCAAAGGCTATGCCCCAGTCAGAGTTGCCACCTAAAAGCAAGACAAGTTCTCACCCTACTGTACAAACCAAACCTGTCAGTTTGCTTGTCTCTGATTTTGAGGCGTTTATGATACAATGTAAGTAGGTATCTATAGTAGGTACAGTACGAAACTCGCGCTTTGCGTTACTTTTCCAGTGAAGAGTGAATTGAGATCTATTCTGAACTTGCCAAACCCATTCCATCACATCAATTTCTCCAGCATGCGACCAGATTCCATACAACTCCTGGAGAAAAAAAATAACAATTCCATAAAAAATACAGTTCCACACCGCTTTGACAGATCGCACCTTTGATAGTTTGGCTCTTCTTCGACGTACCCCTTTCCCCCCAAATTTGTATGACACTGCAATTTGTACGTTCACTTATATGTACAGTAGGTAGCTACATATAGGCTGTCCATCATTTACGTAATCTCCGAGCATCCACAACGCTGGCCATGCTCCCATGACAGTGGGCACTTTCGCCTCAAACTCCACTCGCAACTTTTTTCCCCCGACATTCACTGGGCTGAAACGCTGCTTGCTCTCCAGTCGACCAGATGTAATCCTGGGTCGCGGATAGCCAACAGTGACCCCCTGGTGTCTCTGCAGTGGCTGCTGGCTGCTCTTTAGCCAGCAGGTCCCACCTCTCCAGTCATTCCAGGCGAATCCAACGCAGCCTGTGGTGTCGTCGCAGAGTTTCCCACAAGATGTCAGCGCGGCACTGGACACGTTGCGAAGATTGTTTTCGAAAATGTCGTGGTTTTCGATGAAAGTGTACTCAGCAGCTGAAATAAAGATAAGATAAATTTTGGTTGAAAATACTGTTACATTGGTCAATTAAATTCGTCATAAAAATTGGCCGGTGAGTTTTTATAACCTTCATTGGTTTTCGCCTTCCGAAAAGCCCGCAAAGTCAGCGCGCGGTTTTCCCTATCAATTAAAATGTTATCTGGACTGTCGACGTAAGCTTGAATCTCATTATTGTAGTGACCCGGTGGTAATTCCAGAATATCCCATTCAGATCTTATCTGCAAATAAATCAAATAAATAAATAAATAAATAAATAAATAAATAAATAAATAAATAAATAAATAAATAAATAAATAAATAAATAAATAAATAAACGGTTCATCGCGTTGGCACGCGAGGATGATAAATAAAATAGGTAGATAAATCGGCGTTGAACGCTTACACTTTCTATTCTTGAAAGGTCAAATTCCTTGAGTATCACCCAGGATCTTGCGCGATGCAAAAAGAGCAAGAGCAGTATCGAGGGTGACCACAGAAAACTAGTGTGAAAAACCATTGTGAAAGATTGTCTTCTTTCCCCTTCTCTGCAGATGCTGAATAATGTCATATTTATTTATGCAGTCGGTTAACACTTCGCACGTTGCATTGTGGCGTCGAACAAGATAATTCCACGAACACGATGTACTATGTAAGTTCAAACGTGTAACTTCATCATGAAGTGAACAGAATCTTGTTTTGTGTATTATAGTAGAATAGGGTACTGTACTGTACGACGTACGCGCGTATTACACTACGTGTACACATACATATGTACAGTACACGCATACATGTACGTCGTACGACTATTTTTAACAAGGTGGAATCCATAAGAGACGAGAAAAACTCACAAAATCACAAATATTATTTTACACAAAAATATTTATCACAGAAGGTCGGAAAGATGACAGATGCAATTTGTACGTACGGTATTGCGTATGGACTGTAACAATATGCATAGGTAGCTACGAACGTGTACTGTAGCTTACATCATACTGTGTTTTTTATTCATTCATTGATTTAAAAAACATTTAACAAACATTTAAAATTCATTTTTCATTCATTCATTGAAAACGCTTCAGTTCCCTCCAGCCGCTGCATCCATGTGCGAAGAATCCGACTCGTAGCTCGTTCCGTATTCGGTTCCACTGCTGTAGCTCGCAGTCGCCTCGTCGCATTTCACTTCCTTAAGCGGCTCCACATCCATGGCGACCAACTGGTAGAGGTTGAAGGCAACGGTCGCACCGGAGAGGGAGGGGTAGTCCGCGGAGTCCACCAACACCGGCGCCCAGCTGTGTTTGTCCGTCAACTCGCGAAAGCGCAGCAGGTTGCCGGTGTCGGGAGAAAAGGTCATGTAGAGTCGACCTCGTGGGCTCGGCGGCTTCAGGAAACGCCGAGCTTGCGCCAAGTAGCGGTCCATCAGCGTGTAACCCGGGTCGTAAAAGCCCTGCAAAGTTGGAAGAGCGAGTCCTTCTTGATTACATGCATGCACACTGTGATGGGAGTGCACAAACTCTAACAACTCAAAAGCCTAGCAGCCAAGCCAAAAGCACACGCCTAAAGCCTTACATGCCCAAGCCCACTAACGTCAAATCTAAGTCTAAGCCTAAATAAATCTAGACTTCGCCGTTGGCGAGGAACACATAGAAAAGAAGCTGTAGTAGGTACAGTACGTACAGTACCTGAGCACAGAAGTCCATGTCTTTCGTCGACTCGTCTTCCATTGGATAGTTAAAGGGGAAGTTCCAGAAGATTATGTCGTAGGCTCCCAGATGTTCCGGTAGTGCCAGTTGGTCAAAGAGATCGCTGACTAAACAGCAAACCGCAACCCCGTGTCGTTTCGCGTTCTCCGCCGCGCATTCCACCGCCTACAAACACTAAGCCAGCGTGTGTTCGCCGTAATGCAACGAGCGTACCCTGGTACCACGACCTCTGTCATTTGTATTCGCGGAAAGGACGGCTCATAAATTACGTAACGTTTGGGCAAGAAGTAAGGAGGGGTCAGAGCATTCCCTATGAATTACAAATATACCAGTTACATACGTACTTATATGTACATTTATGTAAGGTTATTAGTTCATTACATTCAAAATTTAGAATGTGAATTACAGTACAATATTTAAAAGAAGGGTCAAAAACGCACCGTAATTTATGAACCATCCGTCAGAAAACGGTCCGTTGTCCAGCCAGCGCCGGCCGAAAACGGACGGTTTTGGGGTCGTTCATTTATTACTTCACGACAAAGAGAGTAGTATGTGTGTGGGTGTGGGTTGGCGCCTGGCGGAGTCCCCCTTTTATACCACCAAAACAGGTTTGGTGAAACAGCAAAAGCGGGAGTGACGTAATAAGTGAACGAGCCCCTGTTCGAACCCGATCGATAGACTGAGGCCGAAGGGACGTGGATGCTCGTTGCAACAAATGAATATTGGGCCTTAGAGGCCTTACGAAAATTCGTTAGGCCTTACAGGCACCCGTCAGGCCTGGCGCGGGCCTTAGGGGTGGGGTGTGCGTGACTTGAATTGATGGTACGTAGTAGACGACTCAGATTTTGATGCTCAGGTTGGTGTATGTCCCTGCCTGCCCTGCCTGTCTCAGCGAAAGCATCACAAATCAGATCAGATCTGTGTATGCAATTCGCATCTCAGAGCTCAAGACATGAAGCGTTTTTTCTTCTTCTTGAATCCCAGAAAGCAGGTGTGAACTCCAGCTAAAAACACACCGGAAAGCAGGTCAACATCGGCTACTCAGTGCATCGCCCACCTGGCTGCGATATGGTCGTTCCACGAAATTAGAAAAACTACAGCTGAAAGAAATATTACCATACAGTATCATATTGCAGCTGAATGTTCTACATGTACATCATACGTACTTATTTACTGTTCTCTACCGTAATCTTGTCTTCTGTACTCACAAATCCGAAACTTACCGTTTTCGGTTGCTAAAAATATTGCAAGCTAAAACTAATACAAAGGCCTAATATGTGCGTAATTTTGCGTGTTTGACAGTCTGTAAGGTTCTACGCACCCTAATACGAAAATGTTGTTTGGGTAGGTACATACAGAGGGTATGGAAAGGATATTTTCTAATTGGTCAAAGTTAACTGATGCCAAGGAGCTCCTTGCTGAATAAACGGTTTGTTTATGTATCTTTGCACGGTAAATTAGACCTAAGCCTCAGCAAAAGCCAAAGCCTAAGCAGACAGAGCCTCAGCCTCAGCCTAAGCCTCAGCTTAAACTTAGGCTCGCAAACCATTGAGACATCCCGTAACCGTCAATCAAACTTTGACCAATAAACCGCTCTTTCGCTATTTTCCATTGCTTACCACTGGATTGACGTCGGTAGCGGTGACGTTTTTGCATCCGGCGAGCGCCGCCTGGATACTCAGCGCGCCGCAGCCCGTGCCGATCTCTAGCATGCATTCGTCGGGCGCGGGGTGGGGGAAAATCCGGGACGCCCAGTGCGTGCTGCTGTTGAAAGCAGGCGAGAAGACTGAGGGGTAGACGAGGTACTCCCGGCCTTCCACCATGCTCACATGATGCCCCGCGTCGCGATTCGCCTTAATGCGCTGGTTCACCACGGACTCGTCCTGACGAACCATGATGAGTATCCGTCGATTTGTCTGCCGTATAGAGTAATTGGAAGAAATTGGCTGAAAATACGTAAAATGCCCCGGGATTGTCGCCGATAGGCGAGTTTTCTCCTTTCTGTCATTCGTTTTCCTTTTCTCTTATTGTACGGTTGTCTCAAGAAAATGGTTCCTGTGAATTACGTGAGCACAGTTCAAGAGAGAACGGGTCAAGTACAGGGATATTGATTTACTGTAAAGCTTCGTGTATAACCCCTCTTCGAATATAACCCCCCCTCGTGTATAACCCCCCCTATTTGGTGACTAACGATTTTTATCCCCCCCTCTAACCAAAATTTTTTAAACGCGTAAAACGCGCAAATAAAGCAAAATAAGCATGTTGGTGATGATTCTGCACATTTTGCTTGGTCTCGTGTATAACCCCCCCCTCGTGTATAACCCCCCTCGAATCGGCGACTAACGATTTTTATCCCCCCGGGGGTTATACACGAAGCTTTACAGTATTGGGCTTCGTGTTTCCAAACACCTACTACAGTTGCTGCTACGGTACTACAGGTACCCTACGCCTATACTTACAGTACGTACAGTACAATACGTGCAACCACATGAGCAGTTTGATTCAGATTGCAATGGTAATAACAAACAGTAACATGAATGTATACATGGCTCGGTTTGGTAGTTATAGTACCTGTGTTGCTGCTTCCTCTAGGCGCAAAAATTCAAGATGACCTGCTCCTTTAGGAAAGATATTTCTAACTGAAGAAGCTATTCTACAGGGGCCTATAAAGGGCAGACCGCCTGATCCAATTTTACGACTTTGTTTGTGCCAAAAAAAGTGCTGAGCTCAGCAAGATTGGGTCATCTTCTGTGTTGGCAGACACAAAACAAAGATCCTGTAACGCCTACGTGCCCTAAACAAAGGCGCAAACAGCGTGTGACGACATGAAGCATGGCAATGGAAAACAATATCAGCTTTAATGCAGCAGGTACCAACCAACCAGTACTCTACTACGTATTCATTAATGTACGTACAAATAGTACATCGGTACGAACATGCATAACCATCGAGTAGGAACTATCAATCAATCAGTCACGTCAC
>JASAMW010002551.1:0-40856 GCA_030247985.1 Epsilonema sp. ZAB3_2 | reverse complement strand
GCCTTGCGCTTGTTCGAAGATGGGAAGCGGAGTGGTGGTTCGCTCCCATCCCACCTCCCACAGGTGCGTCGCCTGGCTTCCGATCGGGAAATCCACGCAAAATCGCGTGGTGGCTGCGCACAGACACGCCCGACCCTCGTCAACGTTCTTGCCTTTCTCCCTTTGTCGTCTGTGCAGTCTGCTGCTTTGTCGCGAAAAGAAATAGCCCCGACTCAACTCCACCTTTTCGGTGCACAGTCCGTTGTCGTTGCAGTTGGAGCAGTCGGTGCCGTACCAGGAGGCGCTGCGATCGCAAAATAGCGACTCGCCACGCTTCGGATCGTAGATGCAATAGCACATTGTTTCGTCTTCCTCTCTTAGTGATGAACCATTGTCATCGTAAGCTGTACTGTTTCCACTCTCGCTACTGTTTGATAAGTCAACCTTGGCAAAGCTGGGAATTAGCGAGGGTGTGGCTCGACAAGTCGATCTTCGATTTCCAGCACCCTTAGGACAATCACAGCGCGTATACCCAATCTGATACGTCGTCCCGTTACTTCTTTCAATCCCTTCACTGATATCACCATCTTCATCGCTAATGAGCGATCGTTTTCTTCGCAGATGAGGCCTGGATATCTGCTGATCCTCTTGCTCAGCTTTGGCCTTGGCGTTAGTGTAAGAATCAATCTGAACATAACAGATGGATGAACGTAATAACAAAAAACACAGTAAGATTTTCAAAAATGCAGAATGCAGCAGACAGAAAGTTAGGCGCTAATGTCAACGATTGAAATATCCCATTCATCAGAGTCAAGAAGGTGATAAATAAATATAATTTAGAAAGCAAGAGTTGGATTTTTTGCTGTGTTACAGTTAAATCCACTGATAAAAAAGCGCGCCAGAAGTTTGACTTTCGAAAATCTATATTATTTCAGCTTTTTTTCTGCCAGCTAGCCAGATTTTTTGTTTGCTGTTACCTATACGTGTACCTTACTTAGTGGTTGCTAGGCGAATGTAGCTAAACCGTACGTTTCAAAGCGGTTCAATTTTTTATGGGCAACATCAAGGCAAGAAAACGCAAAAGGAGCCACAAAAGAGCCGTGCAGTAAACATATACTGTAACTTTTAGAAACAATCATACAGTTTTCCTCAGGGTGGCGACCTTGTTGACCAGGTTGTTTTTGTACGGATTCAGATTGCAGATCGTCACCGCGGGAAACGCAGCCGATTTGAACTTCAGCTAAACACAGCAAATAGAATGGTTGATAAAACAAAAAGCGGATACTACAGCAGGGCAAGATTACGGTAAAGGAATTGCAGTACGAGTTTGCAGTTTATTATGTAGGCCTACCTCGACTTGCACGGTTTGTTCATAGCGCAAAAATTTCTCCACCATGATAAAAGCTTGACAAAAGAAGACGACAAGACAGAAGCTGAAGACGGTTGACCAGAAAAAGAATCGCTTTCGATTGCGCGCTATGCCGATCTGCGGAATGCCGTGACTGGAGGTGCTGCGACTGAAATCGAAGCAAAGGCGACGAACTCGCTCCGAAGAAGGCGCCTGCACTTCCGGTAGCTTCCGAGGAAGAGACAGAGGATCACTCTGCTTATTCTTATTCATCACAGTACCTGCGCCGCCGCCTGCTGATGACAAACCCGCTGGTGGGACAACGAAACAAGGTACAGCTGTGTATCCGCTTTCAATCAGCGTGAGAGTGTTAAAGGCGGGGGGTAACGTTACGTAACAAGCAGGTAATTTCAAGAATGCTCCCCACCATTGAATAGAGAATTTTTTCCTGCCCATATGCGTCATATGTCAAAAAGTTGTAGCTATTACCGTTTTTGAGTAATGCAGGCTTTTCGATGTCAGTCTCCCATAATAGGAGTGAACCACAGAAAACCCGCAGTTGCGTTTTTGCTGTCTGTCGTGGTGATTGCGCAGTTTATGAACAGGGGTTATGGACAGTTCCAGTTGACCATGGACACTTTTTTCTGCCACCTTTCATTCGACTTCAGCGTAAGAATGATCATAGTCCTTTCATCATGGTCCATAATAGCATGAATAGAAACTGCGCAATCACGATGATTGGTAGCAAAACGCATCCAGTGGTTCATTGTGGTTCACAGCTATGGGAGATGGATACCGAAAAAATTACGTACCTCAATAACGCAAGGAGCTACAACATTTTGACATATGACGCATATGGGCAGAAAAAAATTCTCTATTCAATGGTGGGGAGCATTCTTGAAAATACCTGCTCGTTACGTAACGTTACCCCCCGCCTTTAAAAGTTATTAACTGCTGGCTGGTGTTTTCCTAATTTCCCTGGCCGTACATATTACAGTATGCACATATGAACGAGTATTGCTCACGGGCGAGAGACGGCGAGGCAAAAATCCCGCCCTTTGCGGTCGTGATGGACAACGTTGGCGAGGAAGCCAGGTGACGGAAGCACGAAGCAGCAAACAGCACACCAACTGCAGTCACAAATACGATCGGCTTCCTTCAAAGTTGCTTATCAGTTGAAGGAACGCGAAACTACGTATATGTGGTGTTCACTCTATTGCAAAAGGCGTCATAAAATAAGATGAAGCTGAAAACGTCGACGGGCACAGTACCAGTACGGCCACGCACAGCTAGCAGGGGCAGAGGGAAAACGGCAAATGCCTCCCAAAAACTATTAGTATGCCAAGGTGATAGCGGGCGCATCGTCAACTTTTCAAACCAGCTTGGGCTTCAGCAGCTGTAAAGCGATGCACAACAATCGCTAAGTGTGGCAGCTTATCACTCAGCCGAGGGCAAAAACCGCGCTAATGTCGTGGCAAATTGGCGGCGGAAGGAGAAAGAGAGGCGCATTACCGTCTCTGATGATTCAGTCTACGTGTACGTACCAATGTATCGTAGCCTTAATGGTAATGAGCCACATGCGTGTACTTTCGTTTGTATTGTGTAAGTTCCTGTGTGTACGTACGAATGCACCTCTGAGCACCTTCATTCAAACTTTACTGTCTGCACAGCACACCATTGTTCGACGACCACATGTTTCTTCATCCTATGATGAACGAATGGAAAAAGCTGCACTTGGACTACTACGTTACTGCTACAATCTTTGGTTTCATTTCAAAACTGTGCTTGATGCAGAAGAGTACCGTATTTACCGGTAGATAACCCCCCCCCCAATGCATACCCCAATATTGGCAAAACATAAAAAATGGCCAATGCATAACCTCCCCCCCCTATGCATACCCCCATAGGGATCATTTACATATTACGTCACCGGGCTGATGGCTGCTGGAGGGGGGTACCTCCCCCTCCCCCCACACCATCACCACTACATCACTTTTCAGCCTCAGCCCACACCAAGCTAAGATGCCTATAAGCCTGCTTGGGGGTTGTATTGTACTAGAAGAACCGTGTTTTGACCTCAATTATGCCCTAAAACACGTGCTTTTGACCTAAAAAATATGCCTCTGCGCACCTCTCAAAAACATAAAAAATGCCCCCTGCATAACCCCCCAACCCATAACCCCCCCCCCCCTAGGCATACCCCCATATGGGACCTCTCAATTTTTGCATACCCCCATGGGGCTATGCACCGGTAAATACGGTAGCTTGTTCTACCATAAATAGAAACAGAACATCATACAAAAGAACAGATCGAGAGTAGTTCATGTCACCTTTATAAATCGATCATCATGAATCGCCTGTACGTATTTATGTGTACTTTTGCATGTAGCGGAATATAGAAATTCGACCTCGCCACAACTGTCTATGACCATATGCAATCCACAAGTTCATGAAAGCCACAATAATCGAAACGGGATGCGCATGAAGAAGAAAGTTCGACTAACTCAACTCTGTTCAACTCCATACGTGAACACCTGGGAACAATGAGAAATTATCACTCATCATCACAAAAGAAGAAGTGCACAATGCAAAACCATGCCTTTTCGTTCACTCTCCCTACATTATCACTACCTATGTACGTACGCCTCCTCTCCTCACCCACAGCTAAAACGAAACGTCATCCAAGCCAGCTGCGTATGTACGTAGTATTGCACAAGCACCACATCATACCGTAGTTCGTCACATTGCAGTATCCAACAGGGCTGCCCGCTGTGAAAATGCAGTGTCTCATAAGACGGTAACTGAACCTAAACCGACGCGTTAACTCCAGAACTAAAATGTCAGAATTTGGTCGTCGTTTGCGAATTATAGTCATGGCTTCAAAAAGTAGCGGCTCAAAATGGCTTGTGACGAGTGCTACTTGCGCCCTTGTCAGATGAGACGAACAACCGTTTGAGCAGCAGCGACACAAGTCAGTTTTTCGGCTCAGTACAACTCAGTATTGAGTGACGGTACAGACAACTCAACGCAGTTACTCTCCATGGTTACAAAAGGAAAAGGCCTTCGAAAATGTGAGAACAAAATACCCAACTGCCCCTGACCGTCTCAAGTTGTGAAATCGTACTTCATCGTCCCATCATAGAAATGACGCCCATACAATTTAAATTTGCACTGGAAGAAAAGTTCTCAAGTTGATAGGCTTCGGGGTTGGTTCAGCTACTTATGAAACGCTGTCTTAACTACACAGGCAGTAGGTAGGGTAGGTAGAGTGTATATTCAATAATGTACATAGGTGAAAGCCAGTGTGAAAGCTACTAGAGAGCTGGCTGGTGGCTGGCTTTCAGTGCATGGCGTCTAGGTGTTCGGCGGTGAGTATGTGATGACTGTAGCTGGCGTTTCCCTGGTGCTGGAAGGGGAGGATGGGCGGAGTGACCAGGTGCCACTTGCTGTTCTTGTCTTCCGCGACGGCGGCGCAGGCCAAGTAGGGCGTCTGGTGGAGGATGGTGTAGAAGTCGTGCTGACTACGCGGCTCCCCTCCGCACAGCTCCCGCGTACACGTGTCCAAGGAAGCACCGTGAGCCACCAACAACACCGTACACTCTACACAACAGCCAACACACTACAGTACAGTCAACGCAGATGCTAGTCCTCGCATCTCTTCATAGGGTACGTGCTGTGTACAGGGTAAGTGGATCTCCGCACCATCCAGCTCAGGCAACTCGATCTGCTGTGCAGCTAGCTGATTTGTCGCACAAGCCACCCTGCTGGGTTGAGAAACTCCTTGCGTCCCAACACTTTTTATCCCAATAGCACTAAATACGATATATGCCATACCTGGTTCGCTGTACTTGTCCAGTATCTTTCTGACTGTACTGGAGGAGCGATGATAGTAGGCTGCCAGTTTCTCACTGGAATCAAATGGACTACACACAGACTTGTAGGCGGGGTTCACCGGATATCCGTAGTGTAGCAGCTCGTCCACAGTTAACCAAGAGGGAAGAGAAGGCCGAAACCAG
Organism: Epsilonema sp. ZAB3_2; assembly: GCA_030247985.1. Taxonomy (NCBI): domain Eukaryota; kingdom Metazoa; phylum Nematoda; class Chromadorea; order Desmodorida; family Epsilonematidae; genus Epsilonema; species Epsilonema sp. ZAB3_2. Next base: position 35,513 of record JASAMW010002551.1, on the reverse strand, counting down.
GCGCCCCACTCGAATAAACCCGACTCCACTTGGAACCGAAGAGACGTATTGTTCATCCCTGCAAATCACATGTTGCCTACTACGGGACGTTTTAGATCTTCGGTGCCACTCAAAACGTTTCAAAACCTACACATAACGCGTCAGTGGTGTTGGTGGAAGATATAGAATTGTCCTATGTGGGCATGAAAGCATGCGATGATTTAGTCCATTGAAAATAAGACACTTTTCTAAAGCGCATTACATATATGGACACCTGCGCAATTAACATCTACCCCGCGGAAGCCGTCATTGTTGTCAACAATTTTTACTTTTGTTGTTCGTTTGTTGTCGGATTGTTGTCGGATTTTGTACTGTTGTTGTCGGATCCGACAACAACAGTACAAAATCCGACAACAATCCGACAACAAACATTTTGTACTGTTGTTGTCGGATCCGACAACAACAGTACAAAATCCGACAACAATCCGACAACAAACATTTTGTACTGTTGTTGTCGGATCCGACAACAACAGTACAAAATCCGACAACAATCCGACAACAAACGAACAACAAAAGTAAAAGTTGTTGACAACAATGACGGCTTCCGCGGGGTAGGTGTTAACACGGGCAAATAGGCATGGCATCAATGCGCCAATACGGTGAACTATTCAAGGGACTGTAGACTTGAACATGCTTGTTTGGCTATTACAGCACAGCCGACACAAGGCCTAGTGCATGCCACGTAAACTACAGCTAAACGAAACAGATGTGCTCATGTTGCCTATTGTAGATGGTTTTCTCACCTTTCAGAATGCCGACACAAGTTTGCACGCAACGTAAAGCTGGAGACACAAACAGATGGGTCGGCCTGACACCAGCGTCTTTCAGTGCACGGCCTACAATCATACAGAATCAGCTTTGAATAGCACTATAGTATAGGCCTACTCCTACCTGTCTACACATCAGTACGCTACATAACGAAAGCAACAGAACGTACCGAACAGAAGAGAAAAGAGCAGAAGACAGCAGATACATACCGGTAATCTTGGCCTGCAAGTAGCCCATTTCCGTGAGAGGCGTGTCCAGGACGAAGTTCTGGTATCCGTCCTTCCGCTGTATCACTGTCTTTGGCATGTTGATGTTGAAGCGCGTGTACTTGCCCTGTGCGTCGAAAGCGCGCGTCACCCAGCCTTCGCCGCCCCCGCTGCTCGGATTGAAGGTGAAATCGATGCGCTCCCCGTGTCTGATCACCAGCAGCTTACGCCCCTTCCTCGCCGCGAACTCGCTAGCCGACGTGGACGCGCCCTGTTGCTGCGGCTTCGAGTGATGATGGAAATGGTGCGCTTTCGCACTTGCGCCGCCGCCACTGCTGCTGGAGGCGGCGTGAGGAACACTGTTCATGCCTCCTTCACTACTATTGCTCATTTGTTCGGACTCTTGCACATCAATGCGATCCAGGCAGGAGTGAGATGAATCACTCACTTCACTGGGAGTGAGTCGACGCGGCGGCTCCCAGTTGCTTCTCCCTTCGCAGTCATCGTCCTCTTCGCTTGCTCCTTCTAGCAGAAATCTTCCTGCAACTACAAATTCCCTTCCGTTATACCTGCTGGCTGGGCCTGGGATCAGATCTGGCGAACTGTTTTGGTTTCCTTGGGTGGGCCTAAAAGCGGGCACGGGCAGGGGCACGGGCACGGGCATGGGGCCTAAAAGCGGGCACCGGTATGGTCGCGGGCATGGACAAAAGCGGGCACGGGTATGGTCGCGGGCATGGACAAATTAGCGGTATTTTGGCACCTGTAGATCAACTATTTCGCCTTTTCTATGCTTATGCACTTTTTGTAGCATAAATTTTTGTACTCACACATTTCTCTTTCATTTTCACCCAGGGCTTAACTCATACCCCGACCTGGCGTCATTGTTGGCAACAACTTGTTCACTTGTTGTCCGTTTTGTTGTTTGTTTGTTGTCCGTTTTGTTGTCCATTTTTATATGGGTGTTGTCAGTTTTGTTGACAACGAACAACAAAACTGACAAAACCCCTATAAAAACGGACAACAAAACGGACAACAAAACAACAAAACGGACAACAAAACCGACAACAAGTGAAAAAGTTGTTGCCAACAGTGACGCCAGGTCGGGGTATGAGTTAAGGTATATACGGACTCTTTCCGACCCAACTTTGAGGAGCTACAGCGCTCGCCACACAGCACATACAAGCATGCAGTTTTGCTCTCATAGTAGGCCCAACTTTGGCCTACCCATACATAAAAAGAGCGGCCCAAAATCGTTTGTATTTGGCGCAGTACGACGTCTCAAAAACACCCCCAAAACATGCGATTTGGCGCTACAGAACGAACCGCTGGATATTTTTCAACATCCAGCATACCATTCGATTCGTCTCAGTGAGACGAGTCGATCGAGACCTCTGGCGCCGCTCTACGTTGCTTCTACGCAAAGTTATTCCAGAAAAACCTTATATTGGGGGCTATCGTTTGAACGAAGATTGCGCAACGCACAGGCCGTTTCAAGTTGCGCACAGATGCTTGTTGAAAAGTTCAGGTGATGCTCTTTCATATGAGTACTCTGCCGTTTTCCAACTCGCCCTGGTTGTCTCAGGAGAGATCGATGAAGATAGGACCTCATATAGCCTGTTTACTATGGTATACTCTGTTCAATGAAAGAAAACGTCAAGAAACCCATACTAATGGGTAGTATCTTAAAAATAATTTTATATTTTAATTCAAATGAATAAAAATGATGGATTTTCAATCATTTTATTTCATTTAAAATTTTATTTAAAGTCAGTGTAAGGGCGTATATTTTATCTAAATTTTGTACATTTTAGATAAATCATTTAAATGAAACTTTAAATAAAATATAAAATGATTCGGGCAATATTGAAGTAATTTGAGCCTATACTCATGATATTTTTCGTCCTTTTTTGTTGGTTCCTATCATTCTTGCATAAAAACACAAAATTTCAATGACTATTTGTGACAGTAAAGCTCTGTTTTGGATCTCTAGTTCATAGTTTCTAAATTTTGACTGGAAAACATGGCCCGACAAAAATCATTTTATATTCAAATAAAACTCATTTAAATGACTGTTTTTCTCTGTCATTTTATTCAATATTCTATTCAAATTCATCCGCTGAAAAATATTTTATTTTTAATCAAAAATCAGTAAATTTCATCATTTTTAAGATACTACTAATGGGTAAACTGGCGAGATTGATGTTTCATGCCACAGTAGAACTTGCCTCTGAGTACATTGACGTTTCATCCAGTCACCCTCCCCTTGATGTTTCATAAAGTGCCCATGCCCAACCCCGCTATTATTTTGGAAAGAGTCCCTATATACCTTAAAGCCGGCCCATTCAATTAGTCTGTGGCTGCCCAGATGTGCAAGTGTAGTGTTGCCAGATGTGTAAAAGGGTTGCCAGATGAGCAAATGTTGTTGGATGTGGAAAAGGGTTCCCTTATGTCCAAGTATTGCCAGACATGCTGCTCACAAATAAAAAAGCTCGCCAAGAAGATGCTTTTCACCTTTTGTCCAATCAAAATCTGTGCAAATTTTAGCAGAAAACAGCAAAGCAAAAAGAAACTATTTGGTGGAAACCGGGAACCTCATGTTGCTCATATCTTTGCTTTTCCAGAAATCTCTGCCCCTATATCTTCTGTTTTGTGTTTCTCTTCCAGAGTTGCACCTACATATTAATTGCAGCTGTTAGCCTTCGCTTTTTTGTAGTAAAATCAACCGTTTTGTATAACCATTTCAAGTTAACATAGAACATTTCTCTCCGTCCAGATCCTGTTACAGTATACCACTGTGGTACTTGTCGTATCTGTGGTTGTCGTTTCCTCACAGTTACGCTTCAGTGCTCAAGTATAGCCCAAGCAGATATTCTTTATGTGCAGCTTTCCATTAGTCAAGGTCAAGAACAAGAATAATGTAAATGCTACAAGCATAGTTCACTCGTTCGCTCGATCGCATCAACCTTCAACCTGCTAGTCATAACATTACACAGTCAAGTGCCCGTATCTCGTGATGAAGGCATTTTCGCAACTGATGCAAATAACCCTTTAAACCTACGGATACGACACTCCCTCCTCTTGAAATTTTCCCCTCCCCTATCACAGCTTTTATGAAGTCATTCTGCTTCTGGTCTCTTCTGGACCGCTGTGGTGGGACAAGTGGAGGTGACTGCAGGTGGTTTCTTCAGCTGCTCGCTGAGCTTCTTTTTGTGTGCTTCTTGCTGACTCCTGCAGCTTGCACGTTTTTCTGCCATGCCCTTTTCCGGCTTCAGATTCACCATCCATGGGCTTCCTATCATCCATGATGGGTGCTGCTGGTGGGAAGTACCGCCTCATCTTCCTGGCATTGCACTCTTGGCCATTTGACAGAAGATAGGTGTAGTCCCCCAGGCGTTTCTCCACTTTCTCCACTTTGGAGAAAGGCTTGTCTCCTTCTTGCCGTAGGGCTACAGGAATTTTCATTTGCACCATGTCGCCGACGTTGTAGGGTTCCTTGGGTTGTGGCCTTCTGCCATTCCATTTCCCTTTCCCATACCTTCTCGGCTTGTCTGGCTGCGATTCCTGCTGCAGTTGCTTTTCACACACGATGATGCCATCAGGTCGCTTTTGCCTGTTCACCATCGGCTTTACTGGCATTCTCTCTCCAGTCGCAGTTGCTGCTGACCTGAAGGAAACCAGTAGATTGTTGAATGCTGCCCTCAGCTCCTTCTCTCCCTCCTTTGTGAAGCTTTCTGCGCATTTCACCATTGAGGATTTGAGCTTTTCCACCAGTCCTTTCTGCTCTGGTGTGAGGTGTCCTTGCAGCATTTCATTTCGTCTTCTGCCATCCCTGGCTTCAGCTTCAGAGATGCAGTTGTCACAGGATGGGACGACATTTTTCCTGGGTGCCTCCTTTGGACTCTTCAGCGGCCCTTCCTGAGGCTTTTCTTTCCCCGCGACCTCCTTTGGTCTCTTTTCCCTTGGACCTTCCTGAGGTTCTCTGCACTGGGGATTGCCATCCTGCTGTGATCCTTGTCCCCTTGACCTAGCTGCTGAGTTCCCATGGAACTTCGATTTCAGCTCTGGGTGCAACATCCAACACACTCTCTTCAGGTGGTTTTTCACATGGCAGTTGTTGCAGCTTTTCCCTGCCGCCGGACAGTCGACGTTCCTGTAGTCGTAATGTCCCAACTGACCACAGTGGATGCACCGTAGCTTTCCAGTAGCCTTCTCTCTGGGGCTCTGGCTCTTCCCTCTCGTCGGGAATTTCTGCTGGACATCTGAGCGCTGGATCCTCTTCTTCCATGGCAGCAAGTGGCTGGACACTCCAGGTGAAGCCATGAAGTTTGACAGAGTGATAAATCGCAGAGGCGTCGCCATGTCGTATCTGTGGTTGTTTCTTCACAGTACGCTTCACAATTATGAGGTACGTTATTTGCTCTAGCCTTTTACTCTACCAGTTAGGCTTATGCCAAGAACCAAGAATAATGCGATTACACATAATGCATCAACATGCCTACAGCTTCGTTCGTTTCTCGAGAGCTTACAGTAGTCAAAACATAGTGAGCCCTATCCTGTGATAGGTCACGTTACGAAGCAAATGCCACGGATACAACACTCCCCCTCCTTCAAATTTCGAAACTTTTGGGTTCACCCCCAAATCACGGTCGGTAAAATTCTGTTTGCTTTCGCTTGCGTTCCGATCACCTCACAGGCTGAGGAGGCTGTTGTTTGTCCGCTTCTGCTTCTTCTTCTTCTTGTGCTGGTGCTTCTTTGTCTGCTTCTTCAGCAGGCGCTTGTACAACAGGTGCATCTTCCTGCCCCTTGTTGTCAGCTTCTTCCATGTGTGGTCCAGCACCTTCCCCAAACTCCAGCAATGGCGGGAAATACTTTCTCATCTTCCTGGCATTCCAAATCTGGCCATCCGAGAGAAGATATGTAGGTATAATCCCCCATGTACTTTTCTACCTTCTTTGGCTTGGAGTAGGGGTTTTCTCCATTGCGCCTTTGGTCTGCAGGGATTTTGGTTCTGACCACATCGCCGATTCTGTATGGTAGTCTCCGCTCACCATGCCTTCTTGGCTTTGGTGGTTGAATCTCCTGCTTCTCAGTTTCTTTGCCCATTTTCCTGGGGATTCGGTTTCTCACTGGTGATTCTTGATCAGGTGTGGGCGCAGCTGACCTGAACGATCCCAGTAGCTTGTCAAATGCTGCCCTCAGCTTCTTTTCTCCTTCCCATGTGAAGTTTTCTGCACACTTCCTTATGGAGGAGTTGAGCTCTGTCACCAGTCTGCATTGCTCTGGTGTGAGGTGTTTTTGCAGCACTTTGATTTTTCTTCCGCCTACTTCTCTGGCTCCTGCTTCATCAGAGACAGGCTTTTTCTTGGATGGGGTGCCATTTTCTACGGCCACAGTTGCCTTCTTTGGTCTCTTCACTGGACTCTCCTGAGGCTTGCGCACGTAGAGACTTTTCATTTGCCCATCTTTTCGATTTGATCCTTGCCTTCTTGGTGGTCTCTTCCACTTTGGCTTCAGCTCCGGATGCAACAGCCAACACACTTTCTTGAAGTGGCTTCTCATGTGACAGTTGTTGCAGCGTTTCCCAGCCGCTGGACATCCTACAGCCCTGTAGTTGCAGTGTCCCAACTGACCACAGCTGATGCATTTTTGCCGTCTTCTTTGCTTGTCTCCTCTGCTGGACAGCTTCTGATGGGACTTCTTTTCAATCTGAGCTGAGCGATTTCTGTTGTCCTTCAGGTCGCCGATGTCACATTTCTGAGTGTGCACATCGATGGCAACTTCTTCAACTAGTCCACTCTGTTGCTGCTTTCCTTGATGCAAGGCTGATTCTGCCTCCTCTGGGTCGATCGCCTTGCCAAACAGATTTCTGCACGTCTCTCTCATCTTCTTGTGGGATTCTCTCCACAGGTTTTCATAGTCCGTGACATGGGTCTCGTAGCTTCGCTGGCCTTCAGAACCCAAGACGGAATAGAGAAGACGATTTTCAAGCTCATCTTGATCTGCAGCTTCAGTGGGCAAATTTATGGACAACTTGAACAGTTGAGCAAATGTCTCATATTTGTGGATCCACATTTCCCAAGGCACTTTCGGTTCTCCCGCTTCTTCTAGGAAAGGCTGGCAGGTAGGACCAGATTGAGCCATGAAGTTCAGTCCGAGAGGCGTCGCCATGTCGTATCTGTGGTTATTTTCTTCACAGTACGCTTCACAATTATGAGACGTTGTTTGCTCTAGCCTTTTACTCTACCAGTTAGGCTTATGCCAAGAACCAAGAATAATGTGATTACACATAATGCATCGACATGCCTACAGCTTCGTTCGTTTCTCGAGAGCTTACAGTAGTCAAAACATAGTGAGCCCTATCCTGTGATAGGTCACGTTACGAAGCAAATGCCACGGATACAACAGTACTGCTATTTGCATTGCATCACTAGTTTTGACCAATGAAGATGATAAAAGAATACATCTGAGTGTGTTCAACAGGCGTAAAGCTACTTGTGAAAAGCCTGGAAGCCATTTTTGTCGACATTTCAATGTAATTTGGCCATAAATATCCCCAATTTGACTAGGCCAAGACGGTACATATTAGATATGCCCCAAATCAGCCTAAAAACCACATCAACGGCAACAACACTTTGTTTCTAGCTTTTTATCCTTCAGATGGAGTCGCTCTGGTTGCATCCAGTTCCAGAAATTTGGACTTTCCTTCCGCACGTAGGTGATTCGGCTCGTTTCTCTCTCTCACATGGAGAAATGATATTACTAATTCATGCATACACACAAATGGATGCACAACGCCATGCTCAGCGTCATCACAGCCACTTCGAAGCAATATATTTCTTCACTATTCGCGGCTGCAAAGGCAGAAAAACGATGAAAGCAGAACGCTAAAACATTCAAAACAACAATGTAATAATATTGCAACAGCTTGCAACTCAACGCAAAAGCATTCAGCAAGTTTTTTTTTTAGAATGGAAACCCACCAACACAGTTTCTTTGACTGCAAACGGCCAGCTTCGCCCAAGCTGGAAATCGAGAGGAAGAATGTCAATGGAAACTCTGAACATATATGCACCAACGCTGCTTGGGCGAACGTGGCCTTTCGCCCTTTGAATTAGCTAGCGAAGCAAATGTGTTTTCAGCCTGCGCCTTTTCATTCTCCTCCATAGTAAAACGTCCGACACCCTCCGTTTACGCTGTGGTTCCGCGAGGTTTTATTTACATGGACATCACGGACTCCAACTTACTTTTACTTTTTTTCCGCAAACCTCGCAAAGGGGTTACGCCGGATTCTAAATTTGACCATGCCCGCGACAATGCCCGTGCCCGCTTTTAGGCCCCCGTGCCCGTGCCCGTGCCAGCTTTTAGGCCCTCCCTGGTTTCCTTTAGTATATACAGTGTTGTCATTTTGCCAACCTTGCTTTATATGAAAATGCTTCGGGCACTATTTGCAAACATTGATCTAAAATGTATCTTTTTACTTTACGCCTGTAAAAATGATATATCCTAAATACTGCCCTTTTTCATGTATGCCTAGCGCATGCAGCGCGGCGCTCTTTCAAGGCGTACTTGTACGGGATATACATTCACGAATCACGATTCACCTATACATTCTTCACGATTCTCGTTGCCCCACGTTCACCATGGTTTGGCGTTCTGCCAAAAAAATATTGATTTTCGCATCATGACGTCATAAAAAAGTCGCAGACTCGCAGCAAGCAGAGTCGCAAAATTTTTCGGATTTTCTTTGACCTTTGTCAGGAAAGGTCAAGTTGAAGCTTGAATCGCTTTGGGTATTGTTTTGGCATGTCTGGAATCGCTGTTGGAAGGTTGACGGAAGAGAGGAAGGCCTGGAGGAAAGATCATCCCTTTGTAAGATTACTCTTTCAAGTAACAGAACATATACTCAAATATTCGCTTAGTTACCAGTTGCGCTATTACTTTTGGGTGCCCGCGAGGTGGCCATCGACGTCGTTAACCCATACTGAATGACTGCCACAACTACTACTTTCATGGACATCTTGTACTACTTTTTGCGCACCGGTGCGCACCAGAAAACATCGACACCTATGTGTAAGGTGCGCACTGGTGCGCAACTGCGCACCTTACATGTAGGAGTCGAGTGTCGACGTTTTCTGGTACCTCTGTATATATAAGGTGCTCACTGGTGCGCACCGTATAGGTGTCAACGTTTTCTGGTGCGCACCGGTGCGCATGAAGTACGTAGTAGTTGTGGTAGTCATATTCAGTATGGGTTGACACATACCGCAACAAGCCGTCATTGTTGACAACAAGTCGCTCGACTGTTGTCGTTTTGTTGTCCGTTTGTTGACGAGTAATATATGGGTGTTATCGGTTTGTTGTTATTTCATCAAGAAACTGACAGTAAACCAACAACACCCGTATATATTATTTGTGAACAAACGGACAACAAACCGACAACAGCTGAGCGACTTGTTGTCAACAATGACGGCTTGTCGCGGTATGTGTTAACCCTCTTCGAAATCCCAGGTGTCCGCCTGTCCGTAGACAGCCGGCGGACGGGGTTTGCCCCGTCCGTAGACGGGGTTTGTTTCTGAAGAAAAGTAGCCTATCTCCAAAAGTTAGCTGTTGCTCGACTGCGAATTACTTTCTTTTCTTCAGAAACAAACCCCGTCTATGGACGGGCTTTGCCCCGTCCGCCAGGTGTCTACGGACACGCGGACACCTGGGATTTCGAAGAGGGTTAACCCCTCCTCTATTTGGCAGGTTACCACGACCAAGATGCGACCTAATGCGACCAAAATGCGATCGCATTTATATCGCATTAGTATCACATTTGTGTCGCATGCGATCGCATTTTGGCCGCATTGTTTCCAACAACTTTTCCAAAAACGCTACCGGTAACCTCCGATGGCGTTTTGGACACTTTGTCAATTTTGTCGTTGGGGGTCGCATTTTGGTCGCGGCGACCATCGAAATAGAGGAGGGGTTAAATTGTAGTCTTTTCTTATCTTCGTTTGCTCCTTTTCCGCTCCCAGATGACTGAACAATGTCGGTACGTCCCTGTCTGCACCGATCTAAACTGACACCTAGTAGCTCCTTGCTTTTACACTAGGTACTGCGGGTCCAGCTCGCGACCACCCAAAAGTCTTTGCTGGTCAACAACCGGGGCATGCCTATGTTTGCATGTGTGTTTGCTTTGTAGGGCTATATCGCTAAGCCGGTGAAGAATTTGGATGGTTCGTTGAATTTGTTCCAGTGGGAATGCGCCATTCCAGGAAAGAAAGGCACTATTTGGGAAGGTGGGCTGTACAAGCTGCGCATGCTGTTCAAGGATGATTATCCCTCTACACCGCCAAAGTGTATGTTCATCCTGCAAAAATACCAGTGCGTAGGTACGGATCGTCCGGACGGGTGTAACCCGGCTGTATGGAGGATTGAGTACTGATCGAGGGTCCCTCCCTTGAAACAATCCAGAGATGACCCATCTGAAAAGATCAAGTTTGGTATGGTGGGTTTCGTAGAGACCAAAAAGTTCCGGTAGCGAAAACAAAGACTACATCGCGACGGTTGCCAGATGTGAGCGGAAGGAAAAAAGCGAGAGAAGACGTGATTATTGCAATATTGTGCTAGTAGGTTGCACGGATCATCTTGATTCCGTCTGCTGAAACTGATAGAAAGCAAGGAAACTAGCAGAAGACTCATGGCCCGTTCACAACGGACGCTAAACGCGGACTATGACGCTGCGTTTCCGCCGGCGTCAACGCGAACGCCAACGCAGATATCGACGTTCAACGCAGATATTAGCGATCGCATATAAAAGTAGCGAACATCGACGTAAACTTGATCAAATACGTACGTACGTACATGTACGTACGTACATGTACGTACGTACATACCAAACAGCATCATCATCTATGCCGGCGTTATTATTGGAGTAAAGATTTGCGTAGCTTTCCATAATCTGCGTTGAACGTCGATATCTGCGTTGGCGTTGAACGTCGATGTTTGCGTTCGCGTTGACGCCGGCGGCAACGCAGCGTAAAAATCGGCGTTCAGCATCCGTTGTGAACGGGCCATCATACTACGATTTTCTTCCTAAATAATAACCAAGTCGTCTCTGTTTCTTTCTTCCATTCACATCTGGTATCGTCTTTGTTTTCGCTACCATAACTTTTTGATCTCTGCGGGATTTATTACACCAAACTCTGATGTTTTCAGATGGGTCATCGCTGGATACAGCGATTTCCGCTCCGCAAGGCTTTGACTGGCAACTCTGCTTTCTTCTTCAGGTAAATTCGAGCCCCCTCTCTTTCATCCCAACGTGTATCCTTCTGGCACGGTGTGTCTATCACTGTTGGATGAGAACAAGGACTGGAAGCCTGCCATCACTATCAAGCAGGTACAATAAAATCTGAGAGGCATTCCTTCCCATTTCTCTGGCAACCTTGGTGCCTGTTTGCATGAATATTTAGTCAGTTCTTCTTGCATCGTTACTAGCCTTGGTATCATACCTAACCTGAGTACACTGACCGATCTCCCAAATATAGGCCTATCTCTCAACGTGACGTCAGCGCAGTTAATCCCCTTCGTAAGCCAGGCGTCCGCCTGTCCGTAGCCACCCGGCAAACCCCGTCCGTAGACGGGGTTTCTTTTCCACCCCGTCTACGGACGGGGTTTGCCGGGTGGCTATGGACAGGCGGACGCCTGCGATTACGAAGGTGGTTAAGGCATTCCATGCTATGCTTGTAAGGTTCATAGCCTACAATATGTACAGTAAGTAGCTCAGCTTTTTACCTGTTGTGACGTTTTGCAGATTCTGTTGGGCATTCAAGATCTGTTTGAACAATCCGAACGTCGAAGATCCGGCGCAAGCAGAGGCATACCAAATTTATTGGTGAGTTCAATATACTCATCTTGCGGTGTAACCAAGACTACATAAGGGAAGAGGGACGAAGCCAGCTAGTACTGGCGTCGTGTTCCATGCTACGGCCGTTTTGGTCCCAAACGGGGGCCCGGCCCCCCGATCGGGGGCCCCCCTAGATCGACGTAAAATAGAGCAAGAGGCCCCCGATCGGGGGCCCCGTCTGTGAAAAAAGAAAGAAAAGGAAACGAAGAGAAAGTTCGAGTCGTTCGAGATGAACAAAAAGAACGACATCTTAACATTTTCATGCATTTTATAGGGGCCCCCGATCGGGGGCCCGGGCCCCCCATTCGGACCAAAACGGCCGTAGCATGGAACACGAAGCCAATACTAGCTGGCATAGTCTCTCTTCCCTTATGTAGTCTTGGTGTAACTTGATACATTCGGCCACTTTACTGTGTGGGTCGGTCACACATGATATATTTTTGTGGGGGTTCCTTTGCTTTGGCGCCTAAGCCTATATGATGGACCAGTATCATGAAGGAAAAGCCCGAATGACTTTCGTCGATCCCACACCCACGATGCCTTTTGTGCTTGTTTTCAGTCAGAATCGAGTGGAATACGAGAAGCGAGTGCGGGCTCAAGCGCGCCAGTTTGCAGCCGTAGCCGTGCAACAAAACTTCGCCGCTGACTGATCGTGATCACACTTCCTTGATTCCATTCATTTGGCTTACTACTAGCGTTTAAGACTGTACAGTACCGTACGTCTTGCGATAGCTGAGCGCCTTGTGAACGGATTTTAGGCGATTTGATAACTAATTAGTGTATTGCCTACATAATATATGAGCGAGCATGTAAGGTAAATATTCTGTACGTACGCCTGTTCAATTTTTGCTGGATAACGTTTCTCGTTAAATAATGTTATATTCATTCTTGAAAACGTTTTTTTTTGCGAGACCGTACCCCACAGGGTCGGCTGTAGGTGAAACCCACCTAGTCTCCTCCGAACCTTTAACAACGCCCGTTATGGTGGGCCAGTCCAGTGCCGCAAGGCACGACCAACAATGGCCCGAACCAGGGAAGGGCCTGGCACGAAGCCGAACAGCCATCAGCGACCACTGGTCGGGGTGTGCTGACCCGAAGGAAAGCACTGGTGCCTTTAGAAGCCAGCGAGCGGGCGCACCATGCTGCCGCTGGGGTTGCCAGTCGCTTTTTAAAGCGGATTAAAATCCCACCTGGCGAGAGTGGGAACTCATGACGCAGAGGACGGCAGATCGGACGCAGCCCGTCTTACCGCCTGCGCCACGAGCGCGACCGTCTTGAAAACTTGGTAGTAGAAGAATCGTGTCACCCATTCTTCACTGAGTGTGACAAACGCGATACGTTCTGCAGTGCGTACACATCACACATGGTATTCCAAAAGTATAGGCGGAACTGATTGGGCTGACATGAGAGCTTCAAGCAGCCGCCTACTACGTACTTTGCAACGCCCCATGGATGCGATAGGTGCATTCCATCGCTGCAGTTTTGTGGTAAGTGGTACACTCCTGTGTGACGGTACCATTTAAAAGACTACCCTCCGAAAAGAATGTTTTTCCATTATCTATCCGCCCGAAGTAGGGCGGAAGTGCTAATGGCCAAGTAATTCTGTTATTAGCCGACGCGTTTCAGACGCTATAATTTCTGCGCTTTTGTGTACATGTATCTGCTGCCTTCCTTGTTCATGTCTAACGAAATAGACACACCCATGGCACCGGCATGTTTTGGCACGCACGTGTACATGACATACCGTATTTACCGGTGCATAGCCCCCATATTGGCAAAACATTAAAAATGTCCAATGCATAGGCGACAGCCCCCATGGCCCCTATATGTTACGTACAAGCTCTCAATTTTACATGGGGCTATGCACCGGTAAATAAACATTTCTGTTTGACAATTCCTATAGATGGTCGATTTTGACTTGATCAGCATATTGCTCGAAGGCAACTTGATTAGATAGGAAACGAAGTTATATGTCGGCCAGTTCTTATCTTGCTCTAATATAATAGCTAATTAGGAGCGCATACATACATATGCAGATATGAACCGCAAAATCGATTGAGACACCGACACCCTTAGTTATTTTTATTATAATCCACACGTTGAACAGCGAATCTCATGAAGTAAAGCTGGTACATTTAAAAGCTTTTGGTCAAAAATTTGCCAAAAATGAAAAAAAAATTTATAGGTCTATTTGGACACATTTTTGCTCCTGCGGCCAAGTTTTGCTGATACTTCTTCAAATTGTGACATATTGTATGTACGCGCTTTTTTCGGACTAGATTTTGCTGCTGCCGTGGTACCGTCGAGGTAGCGCTTTCTGATTTCTCAGTCATGTAGGTAGGTACGTATTACCGTATTATTCTGCTATTTTTTGAGCAGCTGGCCTCAAAAACCTGTGAAAATCATGGCCAGCACAACTATCAGTATTGAAATAACGATATAGTGCTTTTAGAAAACTATCGGTAGCCGTGTCGTTTTTTTCAAGCTGGGAACTATCGGGATCGGTGTCGAATTTGAGATACGACGTATGTATCGACCGGGAAACTATCAATATTGGTATCGGTATCGATTTCTGAAAAGATTCACTATCGTCGCATCTCTAGTGTACTATGGGCGCCTTGCCTTCTTGATCCAACCTAATCAAGCTTATAGCTTCTAGCATTCGAATGCGCAGCGAACCATACTGGTAGAAGACTATCAAAAGACCGAGGATCCGGCGCAAAGGTATACTCCTACCACCAGATAATGTAGCCACAAATTTGTTGGGACGCAAATCTGTTTGTTGCAATCGGTAGGAGCGCCTGGTGAAGACTTCGTTTCTTCGTGTGCTTTTTTACGACACAGCTACTAGACATATGCAACCTCGTCGTACCATAAGGACGATACTTTTCCGCTTCTACTGTATATTCTGTGTCAGTTGAATGATACTTCTACATGTGCCAATTTTGTTGTTTTCATCTGCGTAGCTAACTACAGGGTGTCTCACCTAGATCTCCCTAACGATCCAGCCTTATAATTTAGGTATTACAGCAGATATCAAGTTGAAATTTAGTCCCCATAAACCCAAGAATGTGCCATATTTTGTGGCAAAATTTGATCCAAATAGGCCCACAGCAAACGAAACTACAGGCTTGGAAAGTTTGGACCCTGTTTTTATCATTTTCCGCCCTGAGTATGGTTTTGAGATTAGAATCTTCTGCTCAGTATGGTCAAGCTGCTCATTCAACATGACAATATGGTGGAACAACAATGGCTGAACGTAATCACAGTCCAGAACACAAAGGATTCAAAAATACAGGCGATTTACCACCCCTAACAGCCTTCAAGGGGCTTTCGAGGTCAATAGTGGCAGTACTGATTTCAAAACGTTGAAAAACGTGGCTCTTGTTACAACTTTCAGCCTTAAGCTCGTCATTACCTTTATTTCATCCTTACCTACATGACCTATCTGGCTCAAACTTTGCCACAAAATTTGGCACATTGCTTGGGTTTCTGGGGACAAATTTCAGCTTGATTCTCTGTAATACGGTATGGTCTGTCTGGCTGATTTGGTAGGGCTGGGTGATTAGCACTGTTCTTCTCCACACCCGCATTTCCATTAGTTCGTACCTTGGCATAGCTCCTGCCCCGTTCACAGTTTAGTCTCCAATTGTTCTCCAATAATTATAATCGCACCTATATTCTCTCCTCTGTTCTTATCTTCTTTTCTAATCTTCTTCAATATTTCCTTTGCTTGTTTCGTTTGCGTGTCTCGCTTTTTTGTCCGTGTCTTCTACAATGAGTAAAGATTTAGTACCGCTTTTATCCCTTTTGTGCTTCCTGCTAGCTTCTTATTAGTTTATGCTACGTTGAGATGTCCCATCTCACGTGTACACATTTTGTGTGTTTTTCTTTTACTCCTATACGCCCATACTGCGTCCTAATCTTCTCCCGTATATTTTTTCGCTGGTTTAATATGGACAAAAATATAATCCTCAGGATTTCTTCCTCGTTAGGACAACTCCTTGCGACCTCGATATGTGATGCGGCATACTGCCGTATGTATTTTTGAGTGTATACCCCCTAAATACGTACTGTCAGGACTCCTGGTACTGTATAAGTATATCTCCCAATATGTATTTTGTCCTTTATAACCATCAAAACTTGACGAAATTCGTATATGAAGTAGGCCTGCATCCTACTTCGGTGAAGACACATTGAAAATAACCGGGCGCTGTCTACGCGCTGCGCATCGTGCCAACAAGTAACTCGGCGCGCGCGCATAGAGAGTTGCGAAATGCGCGCCAAATTCTAGTCCGCTTCTTTCGGAACTGTCCATGCGCGCGCCTGTACTTTGTATGTGGCGCGCATTTTCAGCGCCCGGTTTTTTTCAATGCGCTTATACCAAGTAGCGATGTATGATTTTCCTCAAAGTTTTGAGGGAAGTATATTCCCCTGGGGTGTACAGCCCATGTGCTGTATAGGGCAGCTGAACCTAACTGTAAGCTGGTCAAATGCTAGCTAATTCGTCACTCCTACACCATAATGCCTGCCACAATAGCATAGCCTTTTTGGCTTGTGGTATATTGATTTTTGAGTATATAAATGAAGTATCTAGCTACTATTCATGGCTCATGTACATACATACATACGTATGATAACACCTCCTCTTTAAATATACTTATTCCCGCCTTTTATATGGCGGGATTTATTCTTTCATCCCCAGGGTTATATGCGTGCTCAGCAGTACCTGTAGTGGTTTTGCCTTTTGGTAGTGCATTTTTTTGGCTCATCCGGCGCTAAATATTATAGCGTGCCTTTGAGTTCGTGCCATTCGCCTTTTGGACATTTTACCTTGGCTATGCACATACTGTACGTATACCGTGCTAGGTAGTACAGTACGAGAAGAGGTCGTAGTACGTAATCAACATGCATAAAAGTGGAAGCTGCTGTTTCTTGAAACCTAACCCTGGAAATACTAATTGTTCTGATGGTAATCTGTGGCTTCCCTGTTCTCCCCAATTAGATTGGTATGTTACTGCTCTTGTTATGTACCGTTTTATGAGGCCGCGCTTGCTTTTGATAATTGAATGTCCCATGGCCGGCCACGCACAAGTAGGTTTGTTTGTACTACCACCTATGTGTGTGTATGTATTCGTACGGTCACAGACAATGTATAGGGTTGGGAGGAAGGAAAGGAAGGCCCATGCGCAAAAAAGTCAAAAGGCGCATCTTCCTTCTTCTGTTCCAAGCGAAAATAAAGCGATTTTGCCGGCTGCTTTATAGGCTGAAACTGAGCCGATTTGCTTGAGTAATGCTGTCCTAGCCGTACCTACCTACATGCCTGAATCCAATGCATTGCTTTTCGCACGCAACAGTTCATGCTTTTTCGAATGCAATACTTACTATGAATCTACTATCTAGTGCTTGTGCTATGTATCGTATGGTAGGTACAGACAGACGTACTGTATGTGCAATGTACAGTACATATGTTTTTGTACATATTATGTAGGCATGTACTGCAAGTACGTATAATACGTACATGTGCGCCGAAGTTTCTCTGCTCAGTATCTTTGATTCATCAGCGGTATTACAATATTGTACAGCTTACGAGAGGGCGTTTGCGTTCCCTCGCCTCCTATATCTAATTTAGAAAAATTTTATCTTTGTACACATTGAGCCGAATGCTTCAGCCATCTTTTAGTCACGCCTGAAGACTACTCGAGCGCCTTCGTTCATACATATGTACACGTGTGCCTGCGTATATGTACTGCATGCGCAGTGCGCAGTCGTACTTACTGTACTTACCTTCTACCTATGTACTACACTACCCAACCTACGTACGTACGTAACATACGTATTCATGCAGTGCACGTGCCTATGGACTCTATGTAGCTAGTGAAAAAAGTATTGCCGGGGAATGACTATGGACGATGTAGCTTGTGAAAAAGGATTGCCGGGGAATGACGACCGTGCAGGACTAAATTAGCCAGCGCCGCCTTCAACTTTGACCATCAGCATCTCGAAGATGATATGCAGAGCTTAGCATACGCGGCGGCGATCAACCGCAGCCTTGAGCGCGACCTAGCGGACGCGTTAGCATCATAGTCGCCGTCTGTAGAGCCGACTCTCTTCGTCTTGATTGGACTGCTCGGAAATGTGAGCGTGATGACCTTGATACCCACTGTGCTCACGCAGACCAACCGGCGACGTGGCGGCGCTCCCAACTCTCGCTGCAGCTTCGCCCAACTATCATCAGAACGGCGGCGCCGCCAAGGGATTCACAGAAAGGCGCGAAACCTTCGTCTTCATACTCGGTATGTAATTCTTTTTTCGCAATCGCTTGAAGCTTTATTCAATGCTCTCACATACATATGTATGGAAGACAATGGAGGACAAAACTCCGTTGTGTAAAGAATGTCAGATTTATTTCACCTTATGTACTAGTGCAGTGCTAGTCTATATAGTACTGTAGTATGTACCACATTGCGTACACAGTACATACAGTAGAGGCAGTAGTACAGCATTGGCGACATACACCTATACCTACTGTACAAATGTTACGCACTTACACTTACTCGCGTTAACCAGAAGGAAAATTGTAATTGTTGCTTGCAGCTCTGTCGCTGGTGGATTTCCTGATGACGTTGTCGCTGCCGTTCAACATTCTGCGTCTGCTCCTCAATCACTGGATGTTCGGGGAAGCGGCGTGCAAGCTGTACTGGATGCTGGAGTCGCTGGGCAAGACCATGTCCACCTTCATCCTGACGGCGCTCAGCTTCAACCGCTACATGGCGGCCTGTCATCCGACGCGGCCGGGGTGGCGCGGGATGCGCGCGAGTCTGCTGCTGCTGTCGGCGCTCTGTCTGGCCGCCGTCTGCCTCCTCTTTCCGCTGCCCTACTCGGCGCAGACGGAGTCGGTGCCGATGGGGACGCAGCTCTACTACACCACCCTCTGCCACGTGGGCGGCATGTCTCCCGGCCTCTTTCTCGCCTTCACCGGCTACATCTTTCTGCTGAGCTACTGCGTGCCGCTGACGCTCATGATCTGCTTCTACAGCCGCCTCATCCTGCGCGTGCGCTCCCAGGCGCGCCGCTTCCACGCCACCGCCATCCCCGTCCGCCGAGTCACCGCCTACATCATCCTCATCGTCAGCTTCTACTTCACCTGCTACACGCCCGTCTGGATCACCACCGGACTCAGTGTGTTCGCCGCCGACAACCCTTTCCGCTCCCCCCTCGCCCTGATGATCGTGTACGGCGTGCACGCCCTGCCCTACGTCAACTCCAGCTTCAACTTCATCTTCTACGCCCTGCTGAACCAGCAGCTGAGGAGGGCGCTGCGTGAGCAATCTTCCGCCGGCAGAGGAGACGCCTCCGAGTTCACGGCCCTTTGCCAGCAGAATCGGCCGACCAGCTCCCCCCTTTCCTGCAGCAACACCCACGCCAATCATAATTGCGATCATCGCGGCGAACATGCGGCCAATAGCAACTGCTCCAACAAGCAGAGCATCAGAGGGGAAATGATGCTACCAAAGTACAGGAATTTCTCCTTGTCGATGACGCAAGGCGGCCGCGCGACTCTCGTTTCCTCGTCAATCGCTTTTTCCTCGCTCGAATTGTCACCGAAATCTGAGCTGTCTCCATGCGGTGATAGCGACATACGGACAATCAGCAGTACGGGCAGTTGTCCTCATTTCGACGGCGAGATGCGATCGGGCAGCGGCCGCACCGGACGCAGAAAACGAAACAACGCAAATCAGTGAATAATGCGGATCGTTAAAATACTGTCACAAAGCAAAAGAAAACTTGATTTTTATGAAGGCAATAAGTGTATGCTATCATGTGTCATGCTATGCCGTGTATAGCCCTTCCCAATGTATAACTTTTCTAATGCGTAAAACCCCATTGGCAAAACAATTTTGCCCTACTGTACATGCGCCGGTGGTATACCGTCTGGAATCGAGAGGTCTGATGAAGGTTATACACTGGGGGGGATATACAATGGGGGGGGGGATATACACTGGGCAAAATTTATGTTTTTGTGAGCTGTGTAGAGGCATGTTTTTGAGGTCAAAAGTATGTGTTTTAGGGCATAATCGCGGTCAAAACAGGGTTATTCTTAGTACAAGACATGCTCAGCTAAGCTTATAGCATAGTAGCTTGGTGTAGGAGTGGCTATAGCTAGCTTATGACCAGCTTACATAGGTAGGCTAGGTACCTTCCAGTACATGGGGGGTTATACACCAGGGGGGGATATACACTGGGCAAAATGTATGTTTTGCCAATGGGGGGTTATAAAGTGGGGGGGAGCTACAAGGGGGGGGATATACACCCAAAAATACGGTAATAACCCATGTACCCAACGTACGCTGTTGCTGTACTGACCTGTAGGTACCTGGGCGAAGAGCTCAATGCCTGTGTAGCAAATCAGCCCAAAAGGCGCACGCTATTTATAAAGCTAAATGGCGCGCACTTTTTATTCACTGATTTCAGATTCGGAACCACAATTCGAGGAATGCGGAATAATGATATCCCCGTGCGCGCTTCCTAGTAGAGTAATTCGAGCGAGCCTGACCATCGTTGCATGCCGACTGAGTAAAGAAGGCACAACATTTTTTTATTGAGCCGATGATAGAAGCTTGCTAGCGCTAGTCTAGTGAAGAAAGGGCGCTGGAAATATGTATTATGTAAAGGCAGAATACTAGGCCTATAGCAAAGAGATTGATGAGAATATGACTCACGCATGATTTAAAACCACAACCTATAAACCTGAGAGAAGTAAGCTCTTTCTTGATCATTGTACGCTTTTGTGCGTAGCCTTGCACGTTTGTACAATTTGGATTTAGTACCTACTATCTTTCTCCAAAAGGTTGCAGAAAAGAGTGCAAGTTACTACATGTACTACTAGTACGTATGTACGTACGTACATACGCGAGCTGACAGAGAATGCAAAAGTTCTGTTCATACGACAACTGACGGGGACTACAAATTGAGGGTACTGTAGGTACAAAATCCTGGATGCTATGACAGTTTTTTGACACGACAGTTTTTTGAACGTGTCAAAATGTCTGTAATGAACAACCTATTTTTGAGTCGAGCCATATTGCATAGAATGACACAGTCAGTTTGTAACCGCGTCCCCATATATTTTCCATCTTGGAAAATAAAGAACAATGGTTAGCAGCAACGATGGAAAGTTATTGTGAATGGCGGAGCCAGCTCTGGGCACAAATGTGCAGCAGGCTTTTTGGGTGGCCTTGTTCTCCCCTTTTTAGGATTTTGACTGTCAAATTTAATAGGTTACCCTGCACCGATGCGTAGCTCTGTGCACGGCTTTTGCTCACAGATTCACAGTGCTTCTCTATTATTGGAGTCCTGGTATTATGTACTACCGCAAAACGGTATGTTACAATGTACAGCACACATGCTCACTCCAAATAATCGCGATGTTTTTGTGTGTACACGAACAGTACACGCGTAGCGTACATAACGGCATATTATGTTTATTGAAATACAAACGGGATATTTTTGAATGGTATTTCTCCGTTTTTCCGAAGATAAGGCTTTTCAGACATTTCGGACAGGGGAATTTTTCGGACAAACCATGTGGTTGATATCGGTGACTAAAAAAAGTAACGGGCAGAGTTCTAAAATATTTTTTTGTTATGTATAGTTTTTCGATGCATGGTTTGCGTGACTAGAATGTTTTTAGTAAACAATACTGCCATTGCAGCAGTGAATCAGCTCAGATTACAGTCACAAGCAAAAGCATCGGCGGCATCGTGCATCATCTGGATGTATGGTCTGTAGACTGTATGAATATGTATGTATACGTACTATTACTATACAGTACCTATGGCGTAGCGAGAATACGTTGTAAACAATGTAGAGTCAAAGTGACTTTCCTGTCTGAAGAGAAGTAATTTTGTTTTGATACGGCAAAAGAGTTGCTAGCTTAGTTACCCCCACTTCGCTTGTATTGAACTGTCTTTGTCTTGTCTTGACTGAAGATCAGTAAACACACACGCAGTGTCAGAAATTTCATACAAAACACGGAGGCAAAACCCATCCATCACGAACATGAAGTTACTGTTGCTGTTTATTTGCGCCCTCATTTCCGTCAGTGCCGCCTTCGTGAGGTAAAGTATGTATAGACATGTCATATTCTCTGGAGTATAGCTACTACATTTTGCAAGCCTATGAAATGAAGCCCAGCTATGGAGTGTTGCTGTCGGTGGTTATTCTCAGGGTTCCACTGAGCAAGATCAAAACGGTGCGCGAGTCGCTGATCGAAGTCGGAGCGTGGTCTCATTACGTCAAAAGACGCGATTACGCATTCGCCAAGCACATGCTTGCTTTACAGTACGAAGATGCCTTCTTGGAACTGCCTGAAGACAGCCTCGTCGGCAAGGAGATTGACGAAATCTTGCACAACTACAAGGATGTAAAACTTTGCTACAGTACTGTAATGATTCGTGTAGAACCCCATGGGGTAGTCAAAAAATTAGTGGCCAATTTGGGGGGTTATATACGAGAGGGGTTATACACGAAGGGGGGTTATACACGAGTACATTTATCAAAAGTGGGGTTTAGAGCCTATTATTTTTCCGCGTCAGTAATTTAGGCGTGTTTGTACTCTTCATGACATGGCAGATGCTTCAAAATTGCCTGACAAGACAATCACAGCTTGTTTTAGCTAGAAAACGCTAAAAAAAAACCTCTCCATGCTCGCAAAACCTTCAATTTCTACCGATTTTTGCATGCTTCGTGTTAAACCCCCCCCCCCCCCCCTGGGGTTATACACGAGTGCAATTGACGTTAGTCGCCGATTTGGGGGGTTATCGGGGGGTTATACACGAAGGGGGTTATACGAGTCATTACAGTACCTCAGATGACAAAGCTACATACAATTATAATTTAGTACGGTATTGCAGTGGAAACTTTATTTACAGGCTCAGTATTGGAGTGATAGGAATCGGGACCCCGCACAGCAGTTTGGTGTTGTGTTCGATACGGTTCATCCAACCTCTGGGTTCCGTCAAAGAAGTGCCCATGTCCGATATCGCATGCAGTAAGAATAATAATGCTTTCTCTTCACGTCTTGGCGGGTCTAACAAATTCTTCATAATGGTGGCACAAGAAGAATTTTCTCTCAAAAATCACAACTTTCTCTATCAGAATTCTAGCAGTAGCGATTTCTGAAAATTCCTTTTGTACCTTTCTGGAGAATATTGTTCATTTTCTGGAGAAAATCGGATTATTGGAGTAGTTTACGTAATGGTGGATGGATGGATACACTGTGCTCCCTTTTTGCAGGTGCATCGAAATCGACTCGAGAAATCTAGTACGACCAAGCTGACGGCAGAAAATCAACATCACTTACGGATAGGGAGCATGGCCGGGTCAACCAGATCCGGCGTCGTTGCTTGTGATAGCCTATCCTGTTCCTGAGATACACTATCTATTGCTTATGTGTGGATTCTAGGTAACTGCCTCGTACTATTTATACATAGCCGCTCAATGCTCTGCTTGTTTGAAGTGGCTGGATTGCACAGTGGTCAAGAGTGGAGGAAAAGACGGGGCCTGGCTGCAAGTTCGATGGAATCTGGTGGGCGGGCCGCTGTCGCCAACATCACACCCGTCTTTCAAACTATGATTCAGCAACACAAAGTGCCGCAACCCATCTTCGCCTTTTGGTTGAACAGGTTCATATGTACAGCACTTGCAACTTGTACTGTAAGCCACTAGCTGTGCCACACCGACTCGGGGTGTACGACTCTTCTGGGAGTTTGATGGTACCCAGCACTAAGGGCGAAAATCGATGAGCAGAAATTGTCTTTCCTTTTTAACCGTTCCGGGCCTGTAGTGTTCAAGGTGATCCTTGTCGCACTTTGTTTAGAAACCCTGATGCGAAAGTAGGTGGCGAGTTGACGTTGGGTGGGATGGACCAAGGGCGATATCAGGGACCCATATCCTGGATTCCTCTGATTCACGAGAGCTACTGGATGATCAAGATGGACAGTGTGCGCTCTGGAGGCAAGACGATTGCGTGCGGAAGCGGATGCAAGGCTATCGCGGATACGGGCACCTCCCTGCTCGCCGGACCCAAGGACGAGATTCAGCGCATTCAAGGACTCATCGGAGCAACGCCTCTCATCAGAGGAGAGGTACGTATGTACGTACATACTACACTATGTAGTGTATAATAATAAGCGTTGATGTGTACTACATGTAGGTTACGTGTATAATACAGGGTGTCCCACGTAGACCTATCGAACGGTCCAGCCTTATAACTTCCGTATTACAGGAGATATCATGCTGAAATTTTGTCCCCAGAAACCCAAGAATATACCATTTACTGTGGAAAAATTTGAGCTGGATAGGTCAACTAGGGATGAAATTACAGGCTTGGAAATATTGGATCCTGTTTTCGTTTTCCGCACTAAGCATGGTTTAAGATTGTAATCTTCTGCTCAGCATGGTAAGAGCTGATCCAACATGGCAAATGGCCAAACAAAACTGGCTGACGTTCAGAGAAACAAAGGATCAAAAATAAAGGCGAATAGCTCATAACTGCCTTCAAGGAGCTGAAGGTAATATGACCACGGATTTCAAAATGTTGAAAAACGTGGCGAAATTTCAAGCTCGATTTTCATTCCTACTTGATCTATCTGGCTCAAATTTTGCCACAACAAATGGATTTTCTTGGGTTTGGGGACAAAATTCAGCATGAATCTCCTGAAACGGAAGATAAGGCTGGACCGCGAAGACTGGCCCCTGAGTCTGTTGGGTATTACGTACTATAGTACCTAGGTACTACACGATACTGAGATCCGTGGTCGAGCAGCCCCTAGCGCCATTATAACTCCAACGGGGAATAATACGCCCCCCCCCACCCCCTCCCCCAAAACCCAACCCTCCCCCTACTACTCCCCCCCCCCCCTCTACCCCTCTCCCGAATTCTTACTCCCCCTTTCCTTTTTTTCTCCCCCCCCCCCCCCCGCCCAAACCCCCGCCCCCCCCACAACAACCCGAACCTTGGTAAAACACTTACAATCAGACACAACCGTACATACGTACATGAGCACATAAAACATGTAGGTACCTGACACACTGTCGTTCATGTTCTGATTCTCACGCAGAGTTGGACCGCTGCTCTCATTCCCCGTTGGCTCTTCACCTTGTGCTTGGCGTTTGTACGACGGAAAAAGTGTGACGGTCTGAGCTTCTCCTTCACCTTCCTCTTGAGAGCAGAGGGGGGGGCAGAGGCTGAGGGAACGAGGGCGAATCTCCCAGGTACGTGCCGCTCCCGCTTCAGTTCTGGAGTGCAAAATGGTGTTGCATCGGCTCGAAAGAGAGGGATGGAGCAGTGCATTATCCTGCTCTAAATAGTAAAACGTTACAAAAATGATTATATGTGCATATATGTATACAATCTTACTCGACACACTGCTCTATTGCATCATTGAATTGTTCTTCCTCCTGATCAGGTCTGAAACGACAACGGTTCAAGCCAATGTATTGTACATACACACGAACAGTACAGTGCAAGCACGATCGGGCTGCTACGCCCTTTAAGATGAGCGTACAAAAAGAACTCTACGACCAAAATATTTGTCAACTTTTTTCGCTTACTCGCCACAGTGGAAAACGTCGCTGTAAAAGGCTTCGCATTCGGACATACAGGGTGGTGGCGTGTCGTCCAGATCCAAGTCCCCTTCTATTTCAGAAGAACTTTCACCGGGGGATATCTCGATTTCGTCCTGGGCCGCCGCAGAAACCAAGAGAAAGCATAGGAAGATAGCAATGTTCACCATGGTGGGCTTCCAGTATTTTGTTACTTTCGACAAAATATACACTTAACACGACACCAAGGCTAACTACCGTTTACTAAAGTAGTACTTTCGTGGTACTGTACTGAACATGCTTTTGTTTTCACGTTTCGCTTGTCGCGATCTATTGTTTGACGTTTCAGCTGTTCCAACGACAAACAAGCATATGCCGGGTGCATGTCAAATTTGTTTGAGCAGCGGGATATATATTGACATTGACAGAAACATTATCAAAAACAAAGAATTGGGCTTAGGAGAAGAATGGAGGACGTACATACATACTACATGGTACATACTAAGGGGCAACAATAATGTATGTGTACAACAATAATGTACAACCATATTTCCCTTTGTTTCGGGACAGACCGTAGTAATTGGTATAGTACAGTACGAGTATACAGATGCTGAGTTAGCGTGGGTCTGTATGCATCGTCATTATTGAATACGTTGCAGTTTCACCAGTCAATCATCGTATCGGTGAGCAGGTGACCACGGCTTCTTCGAGGTTCTTCAGGTTTTGATGTGGCGAAACCAACGCGCTTGTTTCCCACATCAAAGACCGAGTAGAATTTGCCCAGAAACACGTCGCCCAAAATCCAAAGAGGTCCAACTTTCGGAGGCAGATCGATCCCCATGAAACCCGATAGGCATATGCTATGGCCCATTACAGATACCTGCAGAATTTTGCGAATTTGTATATAGAAGCACAACATAGAACAATGCAGCATATTTTAAAGCGCCATATATAGCGAAAATAGGCTTAGCTCACTGCTTTGGCTTAGTCGTTCATTGATGCTTTTACCTTCAGTACATAATCTCGACCTTCCAACACAAACTGTCGGCCCTGCAACACGACCTGAATCTGCGGCAGTTGATCAATGGCGCTGCAGTTGACGGAATACTGAAAAACTCCGTACGCATAACCGTACATACGCAACCACATAACCGTACGCATATGCTCCAGTCAGTACATACGTACGTACGTACCCTAGGTACGTATGTATGTACGTAATGTACCGCACAGCAGAACTACAGGGTGTCCCACGTAGACCTATCGAACGGTCCAGCCTTATAACTTCCGTATTACAGGAGATATCATGCTGAAATTTTGTCCCCAGAAACCCAAGAAAATACCATTTGTTGTGGCAAAATTTGAGCCAGATAGATCAAGTAGGAATGAAAATACGAGCTTGCAAAGTTTCGACCACGTTTTTCAACATTTTGAAATCCGTGGTGCCAATATTGACCTTGACAGCTCCTTGAAGGCAGTTATGAGCTGCATATCGCCTTTATTTTTGAATCCTTTGTGTTCTGGACTTGATGCGTAGCAGGTTTGGTGTTGCCATGTTGGATCAGCTGCTTGACCATGCTGAGCAGAAGATTACAATCTTAAAACCATGCTTAGTGCGGAAAATGCGAAAAACAGGATCCAATATTTCCAAGCCTGTAATTTCATCCCTAGTTGACCTATCCAGCTCAAATTTTTCCACAGTAAATGGTATATTCTTGGGTTTCTGGGGACAAAATTTCAGCATGATATCTCCTGTAATACGGAAGTTATAAGGCTGGACCGTCGATAGGTCTACGTGGGAACCCTGTATTATACACGTAACCTACATGTAGTAATCAAGTTATTATTATACACTACATAGTTAGTATGTATACATTTCTCCTCTGATAGAGGCGTGCTCCGATGAGCTGAATCGCTGAACTCGTCCTTGGTGGAGGGGAGGTCCGACGCGATACTTATCCGCTTCCGCACGAATCGTTGCCTCCAGAGGACATGTCCATCTTGATCATCCAGTAGCTCTCTGAAGAGGAACGGATATGGTCCCTGATATCGCCCTTGGTCCATCCCACCCAACGTCAACTCGCCACCTACTTTCGCATCAGGGTTTCTAAACAAAGTGCGACAAGGATCACCTTGAACACTACAGGCCCGGAACGGTTAAAAAGAAAACTCATGTTTCGCCTTAGTGTGGTCATAACTCCAAAGACGACACCCCGAGTGAGAGCTAAGAAGTGCAGTGCTGAATAACCTGCACCAAAAGGCGAAGATGGGTTGCGGCACTTTGTGTTGCTGAATCATAGTTTGAAAGACGGGTGTGATGTTGGCGACAGCGATAGCCGGCCAGCCCATTCCAAGAATTCCATCGAACTTGGCAGCCACGAAGGCCAAACCAGGTTCTTTTGTTGCCTCCGCGAACTCTTGACCCACTGTGCAAATGCCAGCCACCTTCAAACAAGCAGAAGCATTGAGCGGCTATGTATAAATAGTACGAGTACGATACAGTTACCTAGAAATGCCATCACATAAGCAATAGATAGTGTATCTCAGGAACAGGATAGGCTATCACAAGCAACGTACGCAAACGGTATCCCTGGATATGAACCCGGCCATGCTCCCTGATCCGTAAGTGATGTTGAATTTTCTGCCGTCAGCTTGGTACGTACTAGATTTGCTCGAGTCGTATTTACGATGCAGCACTGCAAAAAGGGAGCAACAGTGTATCCATCCATCCACCCATTACGTAAACTACTGCCAATAATCCGAATTTTCTCCAGAAAATGAACAATATTTTCTCCAGAAAGGTACAAAAGGAATTTTCACGAAATCGCTACTGCTAAGAATTCTGATAGAGAAAGTTGTGATTTTTGAGAGAAAATTCTTCTTGTGCCACCATTATGAAGAAATTTGTGAGACCCCGCCAATGACGTGAAGAGAAAGCAATTATTATTCTTACTGCATGCGATATCGGACCATGGGCACTTCTTTGACGGAACCCAGAGGTTGGATGAACCGGTATCGAACACAACACCAAACTGCTGTGCGGGGGTCCCGATTCCTATCACTCCGAAGTACTGAGCCTGTAAATAAAGTTTCCACTGCAATACCGTACTAAATTATAATTGTATGTAGCTTTGTCATCTGAGGTACTGTAATGACTCGTGTATAACCCCCTTCGTGTATAACCCCCCTCGTATAACCCCCCAAATCGGCGACTAACGTCAATTGCACTCGTGTATAACCCCAGGGGGGGGGGGGGGGGGGGGGGGTATACACGAAGCATGCAAAAATCGGTAGAAATTGAAGGTTTTGCGAGCATGGAGAGGTTTTTTTTTAGCGTTTTCTAGCTAAAACAAGCTGTGATTGTCTTGTCAGGCAATTTTGAAGCATCTGCCATGTCATGAAGAGTACAAACACGCCTAAATTACTGACGCGGAAAAATAATAGGCTCTAAACCCCACTTTTGATAAATGTACTCGTGTATAACCCCCCTTCGTGTATAACCCCTCTCGTATATAACCCCCCAAATTGGCCACTAATTTTTTGACACCCCCATGGGGTTATACACGAATCATTACAGTACTGTAGCAAAGTTTTACATCCTTGTAGTTGTGCAAGATTTCGTCAATCTCCTTGCCGACGAGGCTGTCTTCAGGCAGTTCCAAGAAGGCATCTTCGTACTGTAAAGCAAGCATGTGCTTGGCGAATGCGTAATCGCGTCTTTTGACGTAATGAGACCACGCTCCGACTTCGATCAGCGACTCGCGCACCGTTTTGATCTTGCTCAGTGGAACCCTGAGAATAACCACCGACAGCAACACTCCATAGCTGGGCTTCATTTCATAGGCTTGCAAAATGTAGTAGCTATACTCCAGAGAATATGACATGTCTATACATACTTTACCTCACGAAGGCGGCACTGACGGAAATGAGGGCGCAAATAAACAGCAACAGTAACTTCATGTTCGTGATGGATGGGTTTTGCCTCCGTGTTTTGTATGAAATTTCTGACACTGCGTGTGTGTTTACTGATCTTCAGTCAAGACAAGACAAAGACAGTTCAATACAAGCGAAGTGGGGGTAACTAAGCTAGCAACTCTTTTGCCGTATCAAAACAAAATTACTTCTCTTCAGACAGGAAAGTCAACTTTGACTCTACATTGTTTACAACGTATTCTCGCTACGCCATAGGTACTGTATAGTAATAGTACGTATACATACATATTCATACAGTCTACAGACCATACATCCAGATGATGCACGATGCCGCCGATGCTTTTGCTTGTGACTGTAATCTGAGCTGATTCACTGCTGCAATGGCAGTATTGTTTACCAAAAACATTCTAGTCACGCAAACCATGCATCGAAAAACTATACATAACAAAAAATATTTTAGAACTCTGCCCGTTACTTTTTTAGTCACCGATATCAACCACATGGTTTGTCCGAAAAATTCCCCTGTCCGAAATGTCTGAAAAGCCTTATCTTCGGAAAAACGGAGAAATACCATTCAAAAATATCCCGTTTGTATTTCAATAAACATAATATGCCGTTATGTACGCTACGCGTGTACTGTTCGTGTACACACAAAAACATCGCGATTATTTGGAGTGAGCATGTGTGCTGTACATTGTAACATACCGTTTTGCGGTAGTACATAATACCAGGACTCCAATAATAGAGAAGCACTGTGAATCTGTGAGCAAAAGCCGTGCACAGAGCTACGCATCGGTGCAGGGTAACCTATTAAATTTGACAGTCAAAATCCTAAAGGAGAACAAGGCCACCCAAAAAGCCTGCTGCACATTTGTGCCCAGAGCTGGCTCCGCCATTCACAATAACTTTCCATCGTTGCTGCTAACCATTGTTCTTTATTTTCCAAGATGGAAAATATATGGGGACGCGGTTACAAACTGACTGTGTCATTTCTATGCAATATGGCTCGACTCAAAAATAGGTTGTTCATTACAGACATTTTGACACGTTCAAAAAACTGTCGTGTCAAAAAACTGTCATAGCATCCAGGATTTTGTACCTACAGTACCTCATTTTGTAGTCCCCGTCAGTTGTCGTATGAACAGAACTTTTGCATTCTCTGTCAGCTCGCGTATGTACGTACGTACATACGTACTAGTAGTACATGTAGTAACTTGCACTCTTTTCTGCAACCTTTTGGAGAAAGATAGTAGGTACTAAATCCAAATTGTACAAACGTGCAAGGCTACGCACAAAAGCGTACAATGATCAAGAAAGAGCTTACTTCTCTCTCAGGTTTATAGGTTGTGGTTTTAAATCATGCGTGAGTCATATTCTCATCAATCTCTTTGCTATAGGCCTAGTATTCTGCCTTTACATAATACATATTTCCAGCGCCCTTTCTTCACTAGACTAGCGCTAGCAAGCTTCTATCATCGGCTCAATAAAAAATGTTGTGCCTTCTTTACTCAGTCGGCATGCAACGATGGTCAGGCTCGCTCGTATTACTCTACTAGGAAGCGCGCACGGGGATATCATTATTCCGCATTCCTCGAAAGTGTGGTCCGAATCTGAAATCAGTGAATAAAAAGTGCGCGCCATTTAGCTTTATAATAGCGTGCGCCTTTTGGGCTGATTTGCTACACAGGCATTGAGCTCTTCGCCCAGGTACCTACAGGTCAGTACAGCAACAGCGTACGTTGGGTACATGGGTTATTACCGTATTTTTGGGTGTATATCCCCCCCCTTGTATATCCCCCCCCAGTGTATAACCCCCCATTGGCAAAACATAAATTTTGCCCAGTGTATATCCCCCCCTGGTGTATAACCCCCCATGTACTGGAAGGTACCTAGCCTACCTATGTAAGCTGGTCATAAGCTAGCTATAGCCACTCCTACACCAAGCTACTATGCTATAAGCTTAGCTGAGCATGTCTTGTACTAGAATAACCCTGTTTTGACCGCGATTATGCCCTAAAACACATACTTTTGACCTCAAAAACATGCCTCTACACAGCTCACAAAAACATAAATTTTGCCCAGTGTATATCCCCCCCCATTGTATATCCCCCCCAGTGTATAACCTTCATCAGACCTCTCGATTTATACGGTATACCACCGGCGCATGTACAGTAGGGCAAAATTGTTTTGCCAATGGGGTTTTACGCATTAGAAAAGTTATACATTGGGAAGGGCTATACACGGCATACATGACACATGATAGCATACATTATTGCCTTCATAAAAATCAAGTTTTCTTTTGCTTTGTGACAGTATTTTAACGATCCGCATTATTCACTGATTTGCGTTGTTTCGTTTTCTGCGTCCGGTGCGGCCGCTGCCCGATCGCATCTCGCCGTCGAAATGAGGACAACTGCCCGTACTGCTGATTGTCCGTATGTCGCTATCACCGCATGGAGACAGCTCAGATTTCGGTGACAATTCGAGCGAGGAAAAAGCGATTGACGAGGAAACGAGAGTCGCGCGGCCGCCTTGCGTCATCGACAAGGAGAAATTCCTGTACTTTGGTAGCATCATTTCCCCTCTGATGCTCTGCTTGTGGGAGCAGTTGCTATTGGCCGCATGTTCACCGCGATGATCGCAATTATGATTGGTGTGGGTGTTGCTGCAGGAAAGGGGGGAGCTGGTCGGCCGATTCTGCTGGCAAAGGGCCGTGAACTCGGAGGCGTCTCCTCTGCCGGCGGAAGATTGCTCACGCAGCGCCCTCCTCAGCTGCTGGTTCAGCAGGGCGTAGAAGATGAAGTTGAAGCTGGAGTTGACGTAGGGCAGGGCGTGCACGCCGTACACGATCATCAGGGCGAGGGGAGAGCGAAAGGGGTTGTCGGCGGCGAACACGCTGAGGCCGGTGGTGATCCAGACGGGCGTGTAGCAGGTGAAGTAGAAGCTGACGATGAGGATGATGTAGGCGGTGACTCGGCGGACGGGGATGGCGGTGGCGTGGAAGCGGCGCGCCTGGGAGCGCACGCGCAGGATGAGGCGGCTGTAGAAGCAGATCATGAGCGTCAGCGGCACGCAGTAGCTCAGCAGAAAGATGTAGCCGGTGAAGGCGAGAAAGAGGCCGGGAGACATGCCGCCCACGTGGCAGAGGGTGGTGTAGTAGAGCTGCGTCCCCATCGGCACCGACTCCGTCTGCGCCGAGTAGGGCAGCGGAAAGAGGAGGCAGACGGCGGCCAGACAGAGCGCCGACAGCAGCAGCAGACTCGCGCGCATCCCGCGCCACCCCGGCCGCGTCGGATGACAGGCCGCCATGTAGCGGTTGAAGCTGAGCGCCGTCAGGATGAAGGTGGACATGGTCTTGCCCAGCGACTCCAGCATCCAGTACAGCTTGCACGCCGCTTCCCCGAACATCCAGTGATTGAGGAGCAGACGCAGAATGTTGAACGGCAGCGACAACGTCATCAGGAAATCCACCAGCGACAGAGCTGCAAGCAACAATTACAATTTTCCTTCTGGTTAACGCGAGTAAGTGTAAGTGCGTAACATTTGTACAGTAGGTATAGGTGTATGTAGAGAATGCTGTACTACTGCCTCTACTGTATGTACTGTGTACGTAATGTGGTACATACTACAGTACTATATAGTCTAGCACTGCACTAGTACATAGGGTGAAATAAATCTGACATTCTTTGCGCAACAGATTGTTGTTGCCTACCATACATATGTATGTAAAGATTGACGAGAGTTCAAGCAATTGCGTATACGTGCATACATACCGAGTATGAAGACGAAGGTTTCGCGCCTTTCTGTAAATCCCTTGGCGGCGCCGCCGTTCTGATGATAGTTGGCGAAGCTGCAGCGAGAGTTGGGAGCGCCGCCACGTCGCCGGTTGGTCTTCGTGAGCACAGTGAGTATCAAGGTCATCACACTCACATTTCCGCACAGTCCAATCAGAAAGAGTAGGCTGTAGACGGCGACTATGATGCTAACGCGTCCGCTAGGTCGCGCTAAGATACAGTTAATCGCCGCCGCGTCTGCTAAGCTCTGCATATCATCTTCGAGATGCTGATGGTCAAAGTTGAAGGCGGCGCTGGCATTCATATTCATCCTACTCAGTCGGTGCACTGTATGAATACTTATGTTACGTACGTACGAAAGGTTGGGTAGTGTAGTACATAGGTAGAAGGTAAGTAAGTACGGTACGCCTGCGCACTGCGCATGCAGTACATACACAAGCACACGTGTACATATGTACGAACGAAGGCGCTCGTATAGTCTTCAGGCGTGACTAAAAGATGGCTGAAGCATTCGGCTCAATGTGTACAAAGATAAAATTTTTCTAAATTAGATATAGGAGGCGAGGGAACGCAAACGCCCTCTCGTCAGCTGTACAATATTGTAATACCGCTGATGAATCAAAGATACTGAGCGAGCAACTCGGCGCACATGTACGTATTATACTTGCAGTACATGCCTAATATGTACAAAAACATATGTACTGTACATTGCACATACAGTACGTCTGTCTGTACCTACATACGATACATTGCACAAGCACTAGATAGTAGATACATAGAATGTATTGCATTGAAAAAGCATCAACTGTTGCGTGCGAAAAGCGATGCGACGTATGTAGGTAGGTACGGCTAGGACAGCAAGACTCAAGCAAATCGGCTCAGCTTCAGCCTCTCGACGGCAAAATCGCTTTATTTTCGCTTGGAACAGAAGAAGGAAGATGCGCCTTTTGGCTTTTTTGCGCATGGGCCTTCCGCCTTCCTTTCCTTCCTCCCAACCCTATACATTGTCTGTGACCGTACGTATACATACACACACATAGGTGGTAGTACAAACAAACCTACTGTGCGTGGCCGGCCATAGGACATTCAATTATCAAAAGCAAGCGCGGCCTCATAAAACGGTACATAACAAGAGCAGTAACATACCAATCTAATTGGGGAGAACAGGGAAGCCACAAATTGCATCAGAACAATTAGTATTTCCAGGGTAGGGTATCAAAGCAGGGCTCACTTTCATGCATGTTGATTACGACCTCTTCTCGTACAGTATGTGCATAGCCAAGGTAAAATGTCCAAAAGGCGAATGGCACGAACTCAAAGGCACGCTATAATATGTACATGAGCCATGAATAGTAGCTAGATACTTCAGCTATGTACTCAATAGTCAATAGTGCATAAGCCGAATCGGCTATGCTATTGGCAGGCATAATGGTGTAGGAGTGACAATAGCTAGCTTTTGACCAGCTTACAGTTAGGTTCAGCTACCCTACAGTACATGGGCTATACACCATAGGGGAATATACTTCCCTCAAAACTTGAGGAAATTCATACATCCTACTTGGTGAAGACACATTGAAAAAAACCGGGCACTGTCTATGCGCCACGTGCAAAGTACGGCGCGCGCGTGGACAGTTGTGAAAGAAGCGGACTAGAATTTGGCGCGCATTTCGCAACTGGCTATGTGCGCGCGCCGTACTTTGCACGCGGCGCATAGACAGCGCCCGGTTATTTTCAATGTGTCTTCACCGAAGTAGGATATAGGCCTACTTCATATATGAATTTCGTCAAGTTTTGATGGTTATAAAGGACAAAATACTGTATGTTACGCGAAGCGATTATTTACACATTTTGGGAGATATACAGTACCAGGAGTCCTGACAGTACGTGTTTAGGGGGTATACACTCAAAAATACGGCAGTATGCCACATCACATATTAATCGAGGTCGCAAGGAGTTGTCCTAACGAGGAAGATCTGGTGAGCTTCCTGTTGTCCATGGTTACCCAATCACAAAAAATACCCGGCAGTAATTTGAGCCATTATTGGCGTCTAAATTAGAAGAGTAACGTACGTACGTACATGTGATGTGGCATCAGTAGTATGTGCGCCTTTAGGGGGACTCTCCATCACACAACTATAGGGCGGATCGGCGCCGGATCCGGATCCACCCGGAGCCGCCCCGGATCCGTCGGAGCCGACGGATCCGGCCGTCGGATCCACAGCCGCCGCCGATCCGCAGCCGTCGGATCCGGAGCCGCCGCCGCCGCCGCCGCCGCCGACG
>JASAMW010002550.1:0-10430 GCA_030247985.1 Epsilonema sp. ZAB3_2 | reverse complement strand
GCTTTTCAGGATCTAAAATAAAGCAGAATCGAATCGGTACTGAAAACAGAGCAGTTTGTGTTATAAATGTGAAATGCGGTTTGTGTTATAAATTGCTGTGAATGTCAGGGGGGTAGGTCAGCCCGAAAACTCTTGAGGCGCAAAATAAAAAATAAAGGGTAAAAGCTGAGTAGGGAATTTGAGGGCCGGGCTGGCGGGCCAGCGCGGAGCCCATGGGGGTCTGGGGGCAAAGCCCCCAGCGGGGGTCCAGGGGGCAGCGCCCCCTGGGGAAAATTTTTTTGAATTTAGAGCCATAAATGGTGCATTTTCCAATTGCTCTAAGACAAATTTCGCATGTGATTACAGGATGATGAAAAGTAGCAGGTGCGTCAAGCACATTCAGTACATCATGTAGGCTGCTACATAGATTATAGCATACCGCGGTAGGCTACTGGTAGGGCGCGGGCAGAATAAACGCGAGTTGCTTAGCCAAAACGAAGGCAGGCGGAGGAAGGAAAGGGAGAGCGAGGGAAATGGATGGAGCAGTGAGTGACCACTGGGTGGACACACGAAAACTTGCCAATGAGCAAGTATGGCACTAATCGCATTATTATAGTGGATTATTGAAGCACCATCACCGTCAGAATTTCAAAATTTCAGAAAAGCGGACCAAAATTTTGCGCCTCTAGCCGCCGATATTTGAGGCGGAAAACGAAAACAGAGGCGCGTTTGCGCCTCAAGTTACCACGTACCTGGCAGATCCCTGAATGTAGCAGTGGTGCATTCGATATTTGCGTGGGGCTGGCTCTGCGAGGCGGGCTCCGGGTCACCACCAGCTGAAACGTGAAACTCACGGATTCACCCAGATAAATTAAATCATCGCGCAATAGGTCATGGTAGCAGCCCGGGTAGTCGGTCTCAACTGGTGGTTGGGTTTACCCCACAGTACCTCATCTACACTACAAAGAGCAACAACCAAATAGAATTTGCTTCGTGGTCTCAATAATTGTGGATGTGGACCTGCGCGCCCGCAAACCAGGGTACGAGTTTTTTCGTGTCGTACTAACGGCAGTTGTTACTGTTTAGCCTGAAACAATAGAAAACGTAGAACGCGTACTCGCAAGTCTGAGCGTGTGGTCCTGAGAAATTGAGCAAGTGTCGCGGCTAGTCACGATCCTTTGGGTCAAAGTCAGTTCCAGGAGAACAGCAGACGCACCCTCCCAAACTGCTGCTTCCAGTTCCAAACGTAGTGCCTGAACCAAAAGTCAACACAAATCGCATCAGAAATATTCACGAATGGGACCTAGTTGCGTTGTCGCGATGGAGTTTTGGTGAAAAAAGATTTCGCGGTATTTAGTGTAAGTTTAGATAAGTGCCGACGGGGATGTCAACGCCTTTCAGTGATCTGAGAGTGGAAAAGGAGCGAATGAAAAGAGAAGAATTCACAAGAAATGACGTCGACGACCCGGCAGGCACTGATCGACCAATCCAATCAATCGTGATAACGCAACTGGCCCATACTTGCCATGTGTTTTATGCAAAATTTACAGCTTTACCTGAGCTGACAGATGAGAAATGGTTGAATTTGGATGATCCGGTTGAATCCAGTTTGAGATTACAGCTACGAACTGCTTCTTGGTTGATGGAAAACTAGCTAAACACACCCAAAAATGGCGCTACTTCATGTGTAGGGTAGTGTGCGCTAAGGCAAAACTGCTCATGAAAGAAAATTCGATACAGAGCCTAGGCTCTACATTGTGTAGGTCCATACTATTACAGTATTCGTACGAGATGAGCGGAAAAGCGAGCAGTTGTTGCATTGCTCTGTCTTCCTTCCTTCACAGGAATGATTCTTCTGCTCTGATGCGGATAAAAACTTTAACCAATCCCGGTACGTAGGTTTCGTTGCAAGAAATGAAACGCTGAAAAATATAAGTATGTAATAGTCTCTGCGGTACCTCGTGGGCCATTCATTTATATAATCGTTTAAATTCAAACTCATAAGTAGATTGAACATACAGTAGTTCCAGCTACAAAATATTCGCTAGTTGCGCTAAGAATAAAGGTGGTCGCAGGGTGCCCCGCGGTATTTAGCAGAGCATAAGCTAAATGACCGCGGGCAAGCGGGGTCACCTCGCGACGCGACCAGCTAAACAAAAAAGCTGATGCCTCGTTCACAAGACGTCCGTAAATCTATCCGTAACGTCCGTATCTAGAAGGCGTTTTAAGTTACTGGGCGCTGGGGGCTGACCGCGGAGGGGTTAACCACTGGGCGCTGGGCGTTGGGCGCTGGGGCCGGTGAATAGTGAACAGTAGCAGCATCTATTTTGCGCAAGCGCATG
This sequence comes from Epsilonema sp. ZAB3_2, assembly GCA_030247985.1. Classification (NCBI taxonomy): domain Eukaryota; kingdom Metazoa; phylum Nematoda; class Chromadorea; order Desmodorida; family Epsilonematidae; genus Epsilonema; species Epsilonema sp. ZAB3_2. Next base: position 8,109 of record JASAMW010002550.1, on the reverse strand, counting down.
GACGGATTTAGGCTTATGCTTAGGCTGAGGCTTAGGCTGATGTGTACCCCTCTGCATGCAATACATACCTAAGCCTAAGCCTTAGCTTTAACCTAAGCCTTTGCCGAACTCCAACCTAAGCCTAAGCCTTAGCCTAAGCCTAAGCATGTCCATTCATGCGCTTGCACAAAACAGATACTACTGTTCACCACCCAGCGCCCAGTGGTTAACCCCCTCCCTAATCCGAAGTGCCCGCTTGTCCGTGGACACCCGGCGGACGGGGTTTGTTTTTCAGTAAAAGTTGCCAAAACGTCAAGAAACAAGGCAAGAACAGAAGGCCTACAAGTCAAAACGCTCGAAAACCTTATCTTATCGGCTCCACCAATGGCTGTTTCCTCTTGTCGGTATCGAAATCCAGTCCTTGAACTTTCTCCGCTTCCTCTTCAGAATATATTGAAAATAACAAAAATAAAATGCGACGAAATTTATCATTTATTTGAAGCCGTTAGCTCATTCGAGAAACCCTGCCCTCCATTTTGCCTAAAATCACTGATGCCTACCACGGAAGCCGACTTTTCTCCTTGCGAATTACGTTTTTTTAGAAACAAACCCCGTCCGCCGGGCGTCCACTAACAAGCTGGAACTTCGGATTAGGAAGGGGGTTAACACCTCCGCGCCCAGTAACTTCAAACACCTCGTATCTATGAGTACACGGTTGTTTGCGGTGTGCCTAGTACTCCTAGATACGCTTTACGGAGCCCAACGACGGATTTACAGACGTCTGGTTAGCGCGGCATTAGCGCAAGTACCGAATAACGGACAAATGAAATACCGTCTGTGCTCTTCCAGGTGTGACCATTGGTCGTCGAAGGTGTCATTGTGTTTGTCATCCTGATCATCGTCTGACGTCCTCTTGCGCTTGTTCCTCACGCGAATCCCGAGCAGAAGTCTGGGGAAGCACATCGCCTTTCTTCAAGTCCCCGATTTCCTTTCTTCCGCCATTGTTCGTGATTGCTGCTAGAGCACTTTTGCTCCTCTGTCAATCTATTTTCATTTCTTATCTATTTCTATTCTACTGTATCTATTCGTACATATCTTATGTTATCATATCAAAATTATTATTATTTATTTATTTTTTATGATAATTTTTCTTTGTTTTGTTTGACTACGATTTTCAAACATTTTGTCATGGACTTCTAAACTAAATTGTCATGTACTTCTAGGCCTTCGTGGCCGCCTCTCTAGGAGTACATGTTTCTGTTTAATCATGGACTTTTATATAAGCTGGACCTGACTAAAGCACTGGGTTGTGTCACAGACTTCTAGAGGTTACACGGACATAGCACTCTATTTTGACACTGAGCATCAGGTGGGAGTCTATGCACATACATAACGTGTGGAACATAGGACAGCATTTACATTCCTGAACACAACAGCGCAAAACTGGCTTTGAACGAGCTTTGTTATGTATGTTATCATACGAATAAATACACAAATTACCTCAGGTGGTAGGGGAGGGGGAACCCCATGGCCCAGCCTCTGATGTCAGTCTGATGGTGGGGAGGGGGGGTCAGCACTCAGATTGTAGCGAACTTCCTCTGGTTAGTACCGTATTTTATTCACTGCTTATTCAATGTCAATCTCTATACCGCTGTCCCCAGAAGAAGATCCAAAATAATGAAACAAGGCGATTATATAGCAAATCCAATTATGGGATTAACACCTGCTGCATGCATCGTTGGAAAACAAAGTCATAAAAGTTTACGTCCTATCCCATTTTATGACTCCTACATATGCTGACAGCTTGACATAGTTTTCATTGTCCTATGCTTAGCATTGCCTTACATACCCTAGCATAATTACCATTACTGACCATTACAAGATCAATATTCTGATGCTGACTGTGGTGTATGTACTGTACCATACATACTGTATGTGGGTGGTGTATGTACTGTACCATACATACTATATGTGTATCATACCTACATGCAATCATACAATACAGTGCATACATATACATATGCAAGTACTGACTACTGGCCTGTCCAGTGGGCTACCTCTGATGCTGATGGTGGGGGTCCAGCCTTTGGACCAATTCTAATGCAATTCTGATGGTCGGAGGGGGGGGGGGGGTACCCTATGTACCCATCGATCCCATATATATTTATGTGTACCCATCGATCTTGGCCAAACACCACCTGACATAATTTGTGTACATTGATCCACTGGATGTGTGAATGTGTGTGTACCATGATCCACTGGATATGTGTTTGTGTACAATGATCCAGTGTGAATGAAGAAAAGCAGCATGTAACAAGACCAATTTCACACATCACAAATCACCTATCCACACAGTTATATTGAGAAGAAGAATACAGTGCAAAGTCGAAAGTTGGATGATCCACTGGACAGCTTTTTGACCTTTGTCATTTCATGATTGCCCGTTCCTTAGCAAAGAAACATATAAAGAACATTTGTCAAGATCAATTATCAGTGAAGAGTATGATGCAGAAATCGTTTTCCTTTCTTCTCCAAAAAACCGCATCTTTTTCTGTGGAGCATGCGCTGAGATATCTCACTCAGAAGATCCCCAGTTTGAACTCCCGCGTGTTGAAAGATAGCCGTTTCACGGACTTCTAGAGAGCTTAGGCGGACAAAGAAGTCCACGAATTTATTTTTTTTGTGCGGACACTAGGTGTGATATCTCGAACGGAACGGCTATCTTTCAACACGTGGGAGTTCAAACTGGGGATCTTCTGAGTGAGACATCTCTGCACATGCTCCACAGAAAGAGATGCGGTTTTTTGGAGAAGAAAGAAAAACGACTTCTGCATCATACTCTTCACTGATAATTGGTCTTGACAAATGTTCTTTGTATGCTTTTTAGCTCAGGAACGATGAAGCGCAAACAAACGAAGGTCAAAAAGCTGTCCAGTGGATCATCCCAGTTGTGATTTTGCACTATATTTCCTCCCTAAATTCTTTCCTCTCTCACCCTACATTTCCAAACACACACCAAATCACCACATCCCACCAAAATTACACAAATTATTATTTTTCCAATCTATACCCCCCCCCCCCCCCCACCATCAAATTCATTAATTTCCAAACTCCCCCACCATACATAAACCACTACCATAATCTTCTTTATTTCTTTTTTAATAAAAAATAAAAAAAAACCCACATACACTATTTTTGGAGTGAATACCCCATAGTCAGCTATCACAATATTGATCTAAGTGGTCTGATGGAGTTATGCTAGGGTATGTAAGGCAATGCTAAGCATAGGACAATGAAAACTATGTCAAGCTGTCAGCATATGTAGGAGTCATAAAATGGGATAAGGACGTAAACTTTTATGACTTTGTTTTCCAACGATGCATGCAGCAGGTGTTAATCCCATAATTGGATTTGCTATATAATCGCCTTGTTTCATTATTTTGGATCTTCTTCTGGGGACAGCGGTATAGAGATTACATTGAATAAGCAGTGAATAAAATACGGTACTAACCAGAGGAAGTTCGCTACAATCTGAGTGCTGACCCCCCCTCCCCACCATCAGACTGACATCAGAGGCTGGGCCATGGGGTTCCCCCTCCCCTACCACCTGAGGTAATTTGTGTATTTATTCGTATGATAACATACATAACAAAGCTCGTTCAAAGCCAGTTTTGCGCTGTTGTGTTCAGGAATGTAAATGCTGTCCTATGTTCCACACGTTATGTATGTGCATAGACTCCCACCTGATGCTCAGTGTCAAAATAGAGTGCTATGTCCGTGTAACCTCTAGAAGTCTGTGACACAACCCAGTGCTTTAGTCAGGTCCAGCTTATATAAAAGTCCATGATTAAACAGAAACATGTACTCCTAGAGAGGCGGCCACGAAGGCCTAGAAGTACATGACAATTTAGTTTAGAAGTCCATGACAAAATGTTTGAAAATCGTAGTCAAACAAAACAAAGAAAAATTATCATAAAAAATAAATAAATAATAATAATTTTGATATGATAACATAAAATATGTACGAATAGATACAGTAGAATAGAAATAGATAAGAAATGAAAATAGATTGACAGAGGAGCAAAAGTGCTCTAGCAGCAATCACGAACAATGGCGGAAGAAAGGAAATCGGGGACTGAAGAAAGGCGATGTGCTTCCCCGAGACTTCTGCTCGGGATTCGCGTGAGGAACAAGCGCAATAGGACGTCAGACGATGATCAGGATGACAAACACAATGACACCTTGGACGACCAATGGTCACAACTGGAAGAGCACAGACGGTATTTCATTTGTCCGTTATTCGGTACTTGCGCTAATGCCGCGCTCACCAGACGTCTGTAAATCCGTCGTTGGGCTCCGTAAAGCGTATCTAGGAGTACAAGGCACACCGCAAACAACCGTGTACTCATAGATACGAGGTGTTTGAAGTTACTGGGCGCGGAGGGGTTAACCCCCTTCCTAATCCGAAGTGCCCGCTTGTTAGTGGACGCCCGGCGGACGGGGTTTGTTTCTGAAGAAAAACGTAATTCGCAAGGAGAAAAGTCGGCTTCCGTGGTAGGCATCAGTGATTTTAGGCAAAATGGAGGGCAGGGTTTCTCGAATGAGCTAACGGCTTCAAATAAATGATAAATTTCGTCGCATTTTATTTTTGTTATTTTCAATATATTCTGAAGAGGAAGCGGAGAAAATTCAAGGACTGGATTTCGATACCGACAAGAGGAAACAGCCATTGGTGGAGCCGATAGGATAAGATTTTCGAGCGTTTTGACTTGTAGGCCTTCTGTTCTTGCCTTGTTTCTTGACGTTTTGGCAACTTTTACTGAAAAACAAACCCCGTCCGCCGGGTGTCCACGGACAAGCGGGCACTTCGGATTAGGAAGGGGGTTAACCACTGGGCGCTGGGTGGTGAACAGTAGTATCTGTTTTGTGCAAGCGCATGAATGGACATGCTTAGGCTTAGGCTAAGGCTTAGGCTTAGGTTGGAGTTCGGCAAAGGCTTAGGTTAAAGCTAAGGCTTAGGCTTAGGTATGTATTGCATGCAGAGGGGTACACATCAGCCTAAGCCTCAGCCTAAGCATAAGCCTAAATCCGTCCATGCGCTTGCGCAAAATAGATGCTGCTACTGTTCACTATTCACCGCCCCAGCGCCCAACGCCCAGCGCCCAGTGGTTAACCCCTCCGCGGTCAGCCCCCAGCGCCCAGTAACTTAAAACACCTCTAGATACGGACGTTACGGATAGATTTACGGACGTCTTGTGAACGAGGCATCAGCTTTTTTGTTTGGCTGGTCGCGTCGCGAGGTGACCCCGCTTGCCCGCGGTCATTTAGCTTATGCTCTGCTAAATACCGCGGGGCACCTTGCGACCACCCTTTATTCTTAGCGCAACTAGCGAATATTTTGTAGCTGGAACTACTGTATGTTCAATCTACTTATGAGTTTGAATTTAAACGATTATATAAATGAATGGCCCACGAGGTACCGCAGAGCTATTACATACTTATATTTTTCAGCGTTTCATTTCTTGCAACGAAACCTACGTACCGGGATTGGTCAAAGTTTTTATCCGCATCAGAGCAGAAGAATCATTCCTGTGAAGGAAGGAAGACAGAGCAATGCAACAACTGCTCGCTTTTCCGCTCATCTCGTACGAATACTGTAATAGTATGGACCTACACAATGTAGAGCCTAGGCTCTGTATCGAATTTTCTTTCATGAGCAGTTTTGCCTTAGCGCACACTACCCTACACATGAAGTAGCGCCATTTTTGGGTGTGTTTAGCTAGTTTTCCGTCAACCAAGAAGCAGTTCGTAGCTGTAATCTCAAACTGGATTCAACCGGATCATCCAAATTCAACCATTTCTCATCTGTCAGCTCAGGTAAAGCTGTAAATTTTGCATAAAACACATGGCAAGTATGGGCCAGTTGCGTTGTCACGATTGATTGGATTGGTCGATCAGTGCCTGCGGGGTCGTCGACGTCATTTCTTGTGAATTCTTCTCTTTTCATTCGCTCCTTTTCCACTCTCAGATCACTGAACAGCGTTGACATCCCCGTCGGCACTTATCTAAACTTACACTAAATACCGCGAAATCTTTTTTCACCAAAACTCCATCGCGACAACGCAACTGGTCCATATAGTGAATATTTCTGATGCGATTTGTGTTGACTTTTGGTTCAGGCACTACGTTTGGAACTGGAAGCAGCAGTTTGGGAGGGTGCGTCTGCTGTTCTCCTGGAACTGACTTTGACCCAAAGGATCAACCGACTAGCCGCGACACTTGCTCAATTTCTCAGGACCACACGCTCAGACTTGCGAGTACGCGGTCTACGTTTTCTATTGTTTCCGGCTAAACAGTAACAACTGCCGTTAGTACGACACGAAAAAACTCGTACCCTGGTTTGCGGGCGCAGAGGTCCACATCCACAATTATTGAGACCACGAAGCAAATTCTATTTGGTTGTTGCTCTTTGTAGTGTAGATGAGGTACTGTGGGGTAAACCCAACCGCAGTTAAGACCGACTACCCGGGCTGCTCCCATGACCTATTGCGAAATAATTCGTCTTCTCTGGGTGAATCCGTGAGTTTCACGTTTCAGCTGGTCATGACCCGAGACCACCTCGCGACCCAGCCCCACGCAAATATCGAATGCACCACTGCTACATTCAGGGGGGTAGGTACGTGGTAACTTGAGGCGCAAACGCGCCTCTGTTTTCGTTTTCCGCCTCAAATATCGGCGGCTAGAGGCGCAAAATTTTGGTCCGCTTTTCTGAAATTTTGAAACTCTGACAGTGATGGTGCTTCAATAATCCACTATAATAATGCGATTAGTGCCATACTTGCTCATTGGCAAGTTTTCGTGTGTCCACCCAGTGGTCACTCACTGCTCCATCCATTTCCCTCGCTCTCCCTTTCCTTCCTCCGCCTGCCTTCGTTTTGGCTAAGCAACTCGCGTTTATTCTGCCCGCGCCCTACAGTAGCCTACGGTATGTTATAATCTATGTAGCAGCCTACATGATGTACTGAATGTGCTTGCACCTGCTACTTATCTCATCCTGTAATACATGCGAAATTGTCTCAGACGATTGGAAAATGCACCATTTATGGCTCTAAATTCAAAAAAAATTTTCCAGGGGGCGCTGCCCCCTGGACCCCCGCTGGGGGCTTTGCCCCCAGACCCCCATGGCCTCCGGCGGCTGGGGGTCCGCCCCAGACCCCGGCCCCCCAAATTCCCTACTCGGCTTTTACCCTTTATTTTTTTATTTTGCGCCTCAAGAATTTTTGGGCTACCTACCCCCCTGACATTCACAGCAATTTATAACACAAACCGCATTTCACATTTATAACACAAACTGCTCTGTTTTCAGTACCTATTTGATTCTGCTTTATTTTAGATCTGGATAGCCTTGCCGCTGTTTCCAGTACCAGCCAGCCCGCTCAGCAATGGCTCTAAACTTGCTGCATTCCCTAATACGCATTGCGTGCCCAATGAAACTTTGACTGACACTCGCGGTGACAGAAATTTCACCTTCAAAGGATGCGATGTTAGGAGACAAGAAGACAACGAAGCTTTCTGTACATGCGACGAAGGATGTGGCAATAGAATACGAGAAGACAAAGAAGCTTTCTGTACCTGCGATGACAAATGTGACAACAGAAGACGAGAAGACAAAGAAGCTTTCTGTACATGCGACGAAGAATGTGACAACAGAAGACGAGAAGACAAAGAAGCTTTCTGCACTTGGGATGACCCTTGGCAATGCTGGTACTCTCTTCGTACCCTCCTGAACAACCATCCGAACGTTTACGTATGCCTGAAGCTGCGCGACGATCCCAGAATCGATGTGGATAACGGCAGGATTTGTAAAGAAGCTATGGATGAACTGCTGAAACGTTGGCTAGGAGAGCCAGTGGCAGCGCTTTGGCTGTCTGCCAACCTTTTGAAGCTGCCCGATAGGATGGGGAAAGGTGCGATATGCTCCAGACAGTGCGCAAACGTGCTACGTACGCTGTTGGGTGGCGGTTCCAGTGACGTTAACGTGCTGGTGGATTTGGAGCATAATAAGAATGCAACGGAGCGGGATGGACTGGTGGAGAAGAATGGACTACAGCCAACGGACAACACTAACAG